>CM016484.1:8172876-8415376 GCA_002890555.2 Lagenaria siceraria
TTCATATACTTTCAATTGTCCAATTGTAGTATTTATATTTTCAATAAATCTCAAAATTAGTCTATACATTTAATTTCTGGTTGATTCCCCCCTCCCCAAAAAAAAAATATAGTCTTCAATGAATATATCTGTAATTTTTTAACTTCATGATTATACAATAAAACCATAATATTATATAAAACAATAAATATCAAGATAATTGAACTAGATGATTTTTAGTGTTTAATTAGAGAATTATCTTTTACTTAATTTAAGAATTATCCTTTACTTAATTGTCCAATAAAATAATTTGTTTAAACGATAAAAGGGTAAATAATGCAAATGGATCACATTAATGATAATATTAAATTTAAATAAAATCTAACAATATAAGCATATCCTTTGTAAATCGTGAAAATATACTTATATTACATTTTTTTTCTTACATGAAAATTATTTTTATTATTAACATTTTTTTTATTTAGATGTGTGTTTAGAATACATTTTCAAGTGTTTAATTTAAAAAATAAATCATTTTGAAAAAAAAATTAGAATGTTTGGCAACTACTCAAAAATAGATTTTGAGGTGTATTTTAAACGGTTTTGATAAAAAAAAAAAGTTTAAATAAAAATATATATATTTTTTTTCGAAGTCAATCCAAACTAAATCTAAGATTTGTTGCTTAAATATGAGTCATTAATGAGAAGACATTGTACCCGGAAAGTGTGCATTTTTCTTTTTTGGGTCCGCAAAAAACAGAACGTGGTAGGGACAATGGTGAAGGTAATTGTCAAATCGACCAAGCCCAATTGGAAGACATTACCCTCTGAATTTTAGGTGAAAAGTTAGATTTGAATTTGGCAATGTCAATAGGAAAAAAAAAAACATTTCAATTTCTTCATACCAATAATCAAACCGTCGGAATTTTCTCCTTCATAACTTAAACCATCAATTCTGTCTCAATCCCACACGATTCATCTCACCGACACATATTCAACAAACCCCTCACAATATGATTATTTCTTAATAAACGTTAGAGATAAATTTTAAAAACATGCATTTTTTCAATAAATAATGTTAGGACAAGAGTTTTCTTTAAAATAATAGGATACTGTCTATTTTAACCATACAAATTTCTTTTAGTTTTACTAAAAAAATACTCATATTATTAGAATTAGTCCTTCTCTCTTATAATTTTATGACCATCCTCTTATTTAGCTGATATGGAACTTTAATCGTATTCCTAACAAATAATCACTAGATACAAATTTGAAATACTTTTGTAATTTATCTTTCTCATAACTGAAAAAATTGTTAATTATTATGTGGCAACTTCTTTGAATAATTTCTTCACACCTGGTTATTTCCATTTTTTAACCGCATACCCCCTATCTTTTTTTTTTTTTCCTTAAGAAAGATAATCAACAGCTAATAAGGAATTGATTCACGAGGAATTGTCTTTAAAGCCAAATCAATGACAAATGGTGTCTTTAGACATGAAATGCGAGGCCAAGGCATTACAGTGACACTTAACATAAATTTATCTTCAATGAATATACCTTATTTTTAAAAGCATATTGTTATGGCAAAATAAATGTAGTTTCATAGTAGAAAATTTTTCTGTATCCAAACGGTTACAAAAGTCAAAACTTGGCGGACACGTGAAATTTGTCTACGCCAAAAAAAGAAAAAAAAAATTAATAAAAACGCATGAATTTTGTTCCTCAATTTTAACGTAAGGCGTATCGTTTAATTTAAGAAAAGTCAACTTCCAACTGCAGAAAAGAAAAAATGAAAATCGCCGTAAAACTCATTCCCCCCAATCGATACACATTACCAATCCCTTTCACGAGTATTTGAAAAACCTTAAAATATTGAATGGCAGCAGAGTCAAATAATCACACGTTGTTATTGGTATTGAACCACCGTCCTGATTCTGCATAATCCAAAATCAACTGACCTTTTACCTTTATATATACACCAACTTCTCCTACTGAGAATCACAAACTTAGCAGCTCAACCCAAGAAGAAGAAGCAAAAGGGAGATCAATGGCAATGGAATTGAGCGCCAAAGCATCAGCCAAACGTCTCTGTTTTGTTGTGGGTGTTCTGTTAATGGTGGCTTCGACCCATTTTCTAATTGTTGAAGGCAGAGTTTTAAAATCAAATTCAGAGAAGTTAGCTGATGGTGAGGAGAAAATGGAAGATGTGAAGGCAATAATTGGAATGGCGGCTTATATGGACAAAGTTAATTCATTAAGTAGCAGTAGTCGCAGTGCCTTTCGAAGCTTGAGTTTCGTGTTGGCGTCTGGGCCTAGTAAAAAGGGTCCTGGCCATTAACCATTTTTACCTTCTTCTTCTTCTTCTTCTTCATTGTTTTGTATAATTCTGCACAAAATTAGAACTTTTGTATTAGTTTTAGTGAGGGAGATTTTGTTTCTTCATTGATTTGAATAACAGAGTTTCATTCTGAAACGTAAATTTTCATTTATTTCATGAATTAAATTCAATTGCACCGGACTAACTGACAAAACTTTAAATCATACCATTGGAGTTCTGACAGCAAGGACAAGAAGAAAAGCGAGGAAATGCAGGAATATGTTTCTGTTTTTGGCATTTGATAAAAAGTAAAAAAAAAAAAAAAAAAGGAATATATGTAGTTTACTTTTTGTCGAGAGAGGTTGAAGGGAGATTAGGGTTGAAATGCATGCGGCGCCCTCCTCGATGGAGGGCTAAAAAAACAGATACTTGCTTTGCTTTATTATGAAAACAAATGAAAGGGATTTGGGAAACCGAGGATTTGTTTGACTATGTCTTTGTTTATATTTGTAATTTGGGTTAAATTAATATTCGAATCCCCTGTTTTATGGTCTTGGTGTTTGATGACTTCAGATTTACTTTCTTATTTTTTAAGCTTCATTTCTTTTATTATCCTATTTTTTAACGTTAATTTATTGGCCTGATTATAGTAATCCACATTTCTAAAATTTAATGAAACGTAAAAAACTTTGTATAAAAAAAAAACTAATATGACAATAGCTTAATGGTTAAGGTGGTAGTAAAGATTGATGGGTCAAAATTTGATTCCCACAATTACATTGTTTTTTTTTTTTTTTTTATATTCGTGAGTGTCCGAGCTAGCTTACGCGCACCTCGACTAATCTCACGGGACAACTCATCTGACCCTACAACAGGTAGGCTATTAACTTACTCGTAGGATATTAAATCCTAGGTAGGTGGCCACAATTGCATTGTTAGGTAACCATGAATGAATTTTGTTATGTTGCTTTAAGTTTAGAAATAGATAAGTACCAACAAATTCAAAGATAGTTATAGTATTTTAATTTTAATTTTAGAAATTATGAAATTAAACATTTTAATTATATCTTTGTCACATATGAATAAAAAATTTAACTATTTAAGTAACAAAATTTTATAATAGTGATAAAAGTTAGTTATATATATTTTTTTTAAAAATTTTAAACGAGAAAAAATTTCCCAAGGGAACCCGATCACGGTGGAGAATTTTGTGGGGAGAGAGAATGAAATCAGTAGGGGGATGGAAACGAAAAAATCATTCCTAGTTCCCTCCCGTAGACATCTCTATTTATTATTTCCAAGTAAATTATTTAAGAATACCTAAAAGAAATTAGAATAGCCAAGTTGGTTTTCACAATTTGTGTTGGAAATATTAACCCCAATCAAATAAGGCGAGGACGCGGATCACATCACACTTCCACGTCCATGTCCCTATCTCCACCCTCTCAAATAGGGGTTGTAGGAAATTTGGAAAAACAAGAAAATAATTTATTCTTTAGAGAGATTTAGATTTTTGTAGAAGGTACTTACGGCAGCTCACCCTTTTAACTGGGTCAACCCGACCCGACCTTAAAACATAGGCCCAAGTTCAGTAAGTCCAACAAGTTTAGCACAGTTTGGGCCGAGCCTGAGTTGACCCAACTTTTAAAAGTCAAGTCCATAATCCTATCCGAGTCAAGCTTGAATCGTGTTAGAATCAATACTAATTTAAGAATCATTAAAATGTCATGCTTATCTCACACAATTATTGTTACTATAAAAAGTCATTTATTTTCTCTTTTTAACTAAAAGCTATGAAATAAAAAATATATTTTTAAGAAAAAAAATATATGAAAAAAAGTTTAGTTTTAAAATTATATAAAAAATAGAGTGTAATTATTAAGGTTGATCCATGATAAGTTATTTGAATCGGCCCAACGAACTAGACCGTTCTTCAAAAGAGTGATCCAAATTCAATCTAACAAATGAATAGGTTAAGTCGGACCAACCCAGTCAAACTTTGACTTTGAGCTGAGCTTGAAATCAAACTCGGATAGGACTTGAGCCGACCTTGGGCCTCAAGCTCATAGATGAAGCTGATCGCCGATCAGACAGAAAAGTAGGCATACAATTCAGGGAGCATATAGAGAGCTACATCATGATCAAATTCATTGAAGAAACACTCATCTTCATCTGCCAAACAAGTCACTCGGAAAATTTCGTAAATATACAAGGAGTCGAGGAGATTCTATTTTGAGTACCTACACCAAAGGCAGGGTATATCCTCCTTGATTGTTGAGACGCTCATTCAATCTCAAAATGCATCAGGTTCATATATAAACCACGAGAACAATTCATTCAACAGGCAACTACAGAAATCAAACATTTTCATCGCCCCCATGTCATCTTCTCAAACCCGCTTCGTTTACTTTCTCAATGTCATAACTCATAAGTTTCCCCTCCAACCTATTCATATCTACATATCACCATCAATAATTTGGAAACCTGCAGTATCCCAACGACACTAGTGTAATCTGGTGGGAAAATGTAATACAAGCTAAAAACAAGATGCAAACTATTAACAAGGCATAATACCACATCAAGCAAAGACAAACTCGACAAAGTAATTCTTTTATATATATATATATCCGTGAGTGTCCAGGCCGCTTACACACATCTCGACTAATTTCATAGGACAACCTACCTAACCCTACAACATTTGAATATCAAGGAAACTTGTAAGATATTATATCTTATATCCTAGATAGGTAACCACCATGGATTGAACTCATGACCACTTAGCCATTTATTGAGACTATATCCTTTTTTACCACTAGGCCAACTCAAGATGGTTAGTAATTCTAATACTTCCCAGGAATACAAATACTCATCTGTACCAAATTGAAGTCAACTAGTCTACAAAATCTAGTGAAGCACGACTGAACACAAGTTATACAGCACAGGGAACAATTCGTGGACAACAAATTCTTGGATGGAGAAAAAGAGCAGAAAGAAGAAAATTCATGAGCAACACTGATGTCCATATAGAGAATGGGATCATGGCTATATTAAATCAGGAAAAGAAATGCAATAAGATGAAAGTCTGGAACAGAATGAGCAGTCAAAAAAGGAAAAACAGGGAGAGTAAATAAGAACAACTTATCAAACAGATCCTCTTGCAATCTAGTAAACCTTATACGTGCAGTTATGTTCCAAACATGTTACCACAATTTGTTCATAGCCACAATAGTTGTGCAGACCTGATGACACTACTTTGTCACAATCAAGAAAATGATGAGAAACAAAGTACAAAAGGAGAGCCTTGATAGCACTACACATTATACAAATTGTTGAATAAAGTCTCACCCAATATTAAAAATCAACCGGTGGTTTTGTTTCTAATGATTGAGAGAATATTGCCACAATTTGATTACCAAACATGTTTCTCTTTAAGTTAGAAGTATGCATTATATCAATTTGGTCATACCACACAGACACAGGTATAAACATAGAGATATAGATCATTGTTAAACATGATAGGAATACTCATGGTATCGAGATGACAATGTGACAGAGCCCGTCGACTTGGGATTATGCAATAGAATTTGCACGAACAAGTCAAAGAGTGCATTCCCAAAGATGCATTTTCCACCAGGAGTTCAACATAGGATTACAAGGTGTTTCAATCAATACCCAGGTTCAAAACCAAAAAACACACATAAACATCAGGCACCTTTGATTCTTCCACTATGAACTACAAGGTTCAAACATCAATGTAATGAATATTAATATACCACAAAAGCAACTCTTGGTTGCAGCTACTTTTCATCGGCACCTAAAACTAAAAGCCATTTCCATTTCTAATTTCTTACCATGACTCACAGCTTATTGTAATGCCAATGTACTACAACTAGAGCCCTATTTCTAGTCGCCAACCATACAGCCAGAGCCAGAGCAATAAAACAAAACTCGTATTTAAGAAAATGAAACATTAAACGAGAGACAGGGATAATGAGTTAGCCACATTCTGATCAAAACATGTTTACGAAAAGATGATCATGAATAAGTTGGGCAAGTAAAACGCGACTTTAGATTATAAGAAAACATAAAATAAACAAAAAAAGCACAAAAAGAGTCGAGATAAGGGGGCGGGAGACCTAGACGTTCAAATTAAAAGATAATAATTCTCATGTAAGCATCAGAAATTCATAAGCAATACAAACACATATCCGTAGAAGAAACCTCCAAAGAAGCATTCTGAAAACCTAATTCACATTCTACGAGAACAAAGTCCTAGACGAATTAGGATTCTTCAACAGATGGGGTTTCCTCGTTGGTGGTGGTCGATAAAACAGGAGGAGACGAACCGTTTTCAGCTGTAGAATCGGACGCTGCTCTGGCCTTGACAGTCTCGAGCGTGCGCTTGCTGATCTCCCTAGAATATAGTTGAAGGATCTCGATCCCATCGTCGTCAGCACTGGCTTTACCTGCGGCGAAAGAATAGGCTTCTTCCTCTATAAGCCGAGCTGCGTCGGCGGCCTCTTCTTGGGGTACAGTACCATAGCGCTTGGAGAGAACAGAGGGGTTCGAGAGCGTCTCGATCAGGCGTTTGATGACAGCGTCACGAGTGCGTTGCGAAGGCGGCCAAATACTGAACGAGGTGTTAAAAGACTTGGGTGATTTGGTTGATTCCTTAGCCTGATCTCCTCCTTGGGAATCCGTCGGGGGGGAGGTAGAATCATGTTCGGTGGGCGGCACGGCGGCGATCTGAGGCTCAGACATTTTGGTGAAGGGGAGAGTGGAATAGGAAGAGGGTTAGGAGGTTTTGAGATTTGGAATTGGAATTAAGAAGAAAGGGGAGGGAAGGAAGAGTTTATTGGGTGGGTATTAAACAGCGGAGCACCGTGAAGAAATTATCGGAAGTGATGAATCCCCGAGAATCCGACGGTGGGAATAATTCGCTGTTTTTGGTATTCGAATTGATTGGGAAAGGGAAAGTTCTAGAGTCATCATCAATGGTTTCGTTGGGAGTTTGAATTTTGGAAGTTGAAACTCCACGGTCCATCGCAGCGCGTCGTTTGCCTCTCAGTTTTCATTTTTCTTTCATTTTCCTTTTTTAATCTTTCTATTTATCCACCTCACTTCTCTTTTATTATTTTTTTTTTCTTTTCGTAGTTTACCACTATGTCTTTAATTTGTTAAAAATAAATAAATAAAAACAATGGCCAAAATTATTAACTTTAGAAGATTTAAGGACTAAATTAAACATTTTCTATGACCTAAAAAAGAATATATTTAAAACTCTAAAAATTAAAGTAGACATTTTGAAATTACTATATCGATTTTTTTTTTTTTTGAGTATTATCGTGAGTGAATCTTGAGACTTATACACGTATGCAAAAAATCAAATTTCAACAAAAAAAAAAAAAAAAACTTAGATGCATCCTAAGTAGCATTTATATTTATGTTTTTCTCTAAATTATCCTATCATAATTTGACATGTGGCAATTTTTTTTAATATTTTATATAGAGTAAGATGCATTAAAATAGACACTACCCAAGATATACTTTAAGTATTACTCAATTTCAATAGCATTATGTACAAACAAACAAGTTTTTTACAATAATTTGTCCCACATATAGCTAGTTTGCGGTCCAAGCATATATACACTAATTTTATTCGTAATATATTTTCAGATTTGAAACACATTTCTAGTAGTTTAGTAAAAGTAACAAAATCAAAATCAAAGATGAGAGAGTAAATGAAGCATGGAGGTACGAGGTTTACACATTGCCACCAAAGGTTTAGCTTTGGGCATAGTGATTCCAGTTGCTTCAGACAAGTCAATTTGTTGTTCATCAACTTTCTCCCATTCAAAGCAATGAATCAAAGTGGCTAATGTCAAACCCATGACTCGTTGGGCGAGGGCAGCCCCTGGACAAGCCCTCCTTCCCATTCCAAAAGGTATCCACTTGTAAGATTCAGGTGCAGCTTCTTCCCAATTTAGAAACCTCTCCGGTCGGAAGCTAGTAGGATCCTCCCACACTTTCGGGTCCCTATGAATGGCCCATGCATTTACCATCAACATTGTTCCTTTAGGTATCTCAAATCCTTCAATTCTACAATCTTCAGAGGATTCGTGTGGGACCAACAATGGAGCTGCTGGAAAAAGTCGAAGAGTTTCGTAGATTATGGCTTCCACATATTTGAGCTTGCTAATATCGCCTTCCTCCACCATCCGATTCTCTCCAACGCTATCTCTTATCTCAATCCAAGCTTTCTTCATCACCGTTGGATGATTCAAAAGTAGCGACATCGCCCATTCTATTGTTCCTGAAGTTGTATCCGTACCTGCAGCCAACATCGTCTGTGCACAATTGTACATATCAGGTTTAATTTTAAATATTTTCTAAATCTTTTTACCATTAAGTTGTGAGACTAAATTATTACTATTTCTATATAAAAATTCGGAAACTCACTTTAATTTTAATCATGTAAATTTATTTGAAAGAAAATTAAACATTGTTTTTTGTTCACAAATTTATCACTTTAAAATAATTAAAATGAAAAGATGGAATTTTGACAATGGAAATATTGTTTGAAAGACAAGTGGATAGATACCTTGTTTGCCGTTTCTGCCGCATCACAAGGTGTTGATGTACTTGTCTAAGAGTGACACTACAATTTATATCTTACAAAGACATTAACAATAAATCCAAAATGTAATTTAGACTCCCAATGTTAAAAGATGTGAATAATTAATTATCTTTGACTTATCTTTTACTTTAATTTTATATATATTAAAAAAAAAATAAGAGAGAGTTATCTACACAAACTATAATGGCTTACTGATATTTTTAACTTTTAAAAATTTAAAAATATCCTTAAATTTTTTAAAAAAACTCAAAACTACCTTTATTATTAATTAAAAGGTAAAATTTTGTTCAAAATATATTTATCCTTAGTATATGAACAAAAAAACGGTTAATACCTCCTAAAAAATAACTCTAAAATTTAAAAATAAAAATTAAAAATATCCCTATGGAGATTAATTTGTTAAAAAATTTACTGAGGGGAAAGAAAACTAATTTTAAAATAAATTATATAGATATTCTTTTTTTTTTTAATAATTACTCTAGCTATTCTCTTATTTTACTAATTTTTACGACCAAAATTTTAAATTAAAAAAAAAATTCACAAAATTCTAAAATTAATAGAAAAGTTAGAGTAAATTAAGTTAGTTCGAGTAAGTTAAACTGATAAGTTATAATAAATTTAATTATATCACTACTTTAATACCTTTCTCACTTGTAGGTTTAAAAGTTTATAGAAGGTCAAACAAGTAGATTATAAGAATTTAAACATATTACATTTTGTTTCAATATCATTTTAAATTAACTATTAGCTCAAACTTTGGTGGATAAATTATGGTAAATTAAATTACATAGACAAATTTGAACCAAAAGCTTAAGCTTGATTAAGTTTGATTAAGTTGAGAGTTAAAAATGTAATTTTGCATTTATAAAGGAAGTTTACCAGAACATGACCCTTGATTATATCATCAGAGTAATAATGAGGTTGAGATTGTTGGAAGGAGAGCAAAGATCGAATCATGGTTTTTCTACGTTCTTCCTCCGGCCAACGTGAAACTCTCCTTTCCCTGTGTTCATCAATGAGTTTTTGTAAGAAAACATCAGCTCTCCCACTGGCTTTCAACATCCTCTTCTCAAGTCCTTGAAAATCAAAGAGTCTCAAAATAGGCAAAAAATCCGCCGGATTGGTAGCCCCACTCAATTCAAGAAGCTCCCTCATAATCTCCCTAAATTCCAACGCTTCCTCCACATCCTCCACTTCCACACCAAAATACCGTTTCCCACTAACCATTCTCATCACAATGTTGAAAGACAGTTCCTTCAACTTCGACTTCATTTCCACCGCTTCAACAAAATCTCCACTACTACAAATAATGAATTTGTACAAATTCTTTACCCATAACTTGACTTCTTCCACTCGAATGCTGAGATACGTGTTGAGACGGTGGTTGGAGAGTAGCTCAGTCGTGGCTATGCGGCGCATGTTGCGCCAGTGCTGGCCGTAGGGGGCAAATCCCACTGCGGTGTAATTGTAGTTGATGTACTTCCCTGAAAGCAACCGAGGGCGATTGGCGAATACGATGTCGTTTTTGGTAAAGCACTCACGGACGGCGGTTGGGGAGGAGACAACCACCACCGGACGGGAGCCGATTGAAAGGGATAGAATTGGACCGTATTTGTTGAAGAGATCGTGCAGCACTCGGTGGAAAGGGTCTTTGAGGAGATGAAGGTGACCGATGACCGGAAGGGAAGGTGGGCTTGGTGGAAGTTTTGTGTGGCTTACTTTTCTGAGCTTGGAAAGAAGGATGAGCGTGAAGAGAAGAGAGAGAGAGATGAGGAAACCAGAGAACCAAGTAATTGTGTGAGGTTCCATGGATGGATATGTTATGTGCAACTTCGACCTCCAAATATTAAAAATGGCCTCAAATTCCATGCTTTTATAGAAAGAGAACGGTGGGGACAGACCGATAAGTTTGTTTGAAAAATGGTTACATGCATCCAACCTATTTTTGTCTATTATTGTACTAAATTATTCAAAATACTACTTTCATTTATTATTGGTAAATTTAAGAATTATGAGAAATTTTAAAATTTCATTTAAAAAATATCATTTAATGACGTGTGAAATTATGAGTTGGATAGTTGAGACAACCAGAATATTAGAAATTTTTGAAATTGTATGTTTTACCCAGTACTCAATTACAAGCTAACATGTGGTAAAATTTTTTTTTAAAAAAATATTTTTTAATTACAAGCTAACATGTGGTAAATTTTTTTTTTTAAAAAAATATTTTTTCTTAATAATTGAAAAGATGATGCAGGAAGATTAGTGTAGTTGAGATGCATCTAATTGGGTTACCAATTGATTAAGGTATATTCACTAGAAAAATGAGAGAATAATTGTTACATTCTAGTTCAAAAAATTGTAACGAAAGGATTTGAACCTCTTGAATTTTTACAATACTATAATGTCCCTTCTCTCTTTTTTTTTTTTTTTTTTGACAACAAATGTTATAAGGTCACTTCACGAGTTCCTAGAAATTAAAATTTAGTATAATTTAAAATTAAAATCTATATACTTGTCTCATGTATTCTGCCCCTGAATTGGACTGCAATCCTTTAAATTGTAAGAAAGTAAACGAGACTTAAAATCAAAAGCCAAGAATGGATAGGTACAACAAAACCCTTTTTTTAATCATTAATTGAAAATATAATGATGAGGGTGTTAGGGAGGTGTCAACCTAGTTGAGATGTCCTGGTGCACCTCCTGATCCCTCTTGCCTTAGATAAATTAGAGGGGTGTGTGAAGGGTAGTTTTTCACCCTAATAAACTCATCTTAATTGATATGTATAAAGACATCCTTATCATGCAACAAAAAAAGAAAAAAAAAAAAAATTAAGTCCACAGGGTTGGATTTAATGCACTCAAGCCTCATCTATGAAACTAGTATTTCAAGTTACCTATGAAACTACTTTAAGTGGATCTTTAATTATTCTTTGGTTACAAATTTGCTAATTGAATATACCAAATTTTCAGATTTATGAAAGTTTTATTAATTTATTTTCACTTTATGGTATATACTTTTTTTTTTTTAGGTTACCTTTGTGTTAGTGGGTCATTAAGACATTGAAGTATATAGGAGGTTACATACTTAAAAGAAATTTTAGTGGCTGAATTTAGGTAGTAATTTTAGTGGCTGAATTTAGGTTATATGCTTTGAAGATTATAGAAAGTCATCCTTGTTGTAACAAACATCAGATTTAGTCTGGATGAATTTTCAATGAAATTGAAGTCTTTTAAGCCTATGGCCATAAAGCAATTTAAATACTTTGCATATATTGTGTTTAGATATTCAATTCTAAGACCATTCAAGTAGTCTTGTCTAGCTAGTTTGAGTTTAGAATAAGTTTTCTTTTATTTATTATGGAGTATTTAACTTTTTTTTTCATGTAACCAATATATATATTGGAAAAAGAAAAGACAGACAAATTTAATGCAATATTATACAATTAATTAACTAATGAAAAAAAATAATCATATAATATTCTATAATACAAAATTAAAAATATAACACTAAGGTAAACTTTATTTCCACAACATTACAAGATTTTACATTATTCATTTTCCAGATTTGATCATAACAGGGATACAAACCTTAGATACCACATGCACACATACAACCAAACTTGCACACTTAAACATAATACCCAATTTCGAGCTGAGGCGCCCTTAATTAGGAGATAAAAACATAGTAATATGAGAGATACTTAATTAGATAAATGAGAGACGGTGTGCATCAAAGCTGTGATAGTAAATGAATGATGGAAGCACGAGGTTTGCACATGGCCTCAAGAGGGGTGGCTTTGGGCATGGTGAGTCCAATCCCTGGGGACAAGTCAACTTCTTTTTGGTCGAGTCTCCCCCACTCAAAGCATTGAATGAGAGTAGCCAAAGCCAAAGCCACCACTCTATGGGCAAGGCCAGCCCCTGGACATGCCCTTCTTCCCATTCCAAATGGTAACAATTTACTTACTTCCACACTCTCTCCTTCTTTAAACCTCTCTGGTTTGAAACAATTGGGATTTTCCCAAACCTTGGGGTCTCGATGGACAGCCCAAGCATTCACCACTAACATGGTTCCTTTTGGAACATCGAACCCTCCAATTGTGCAATCTTCGGATGATTCACGTGGCACCAGTATTGGAAGGGCTGGGAATAGGCGATACGTCTCATTGATTATGGCTTGAAGATAGTGTAGGTTGTTGAGATCAGCTTCCTGTACAAGTCTTTGGTCTCCAACAACCTGGTTTATCTCTGTCCAAGCCTTTTTCATTGTTGTTGGATGGTTCAGCAGCAGCGACATCGCCCACTCTAATGTTCCTGCTGTAGTATCAGTTCCTGCAGCCAGTAAAGTCTACACCACATATCCCTTCATTTAATTAGTATTCAAATCATCAAAAATAAATATTATTAACACACGTGTAAATTGTTGTCAAAGTTAAAGCAGTGTTAATATACATATGTTGTACACACCACCAACCCACATATAGTACACATTTCTATATAAACAATAAATAATCAACCTAAGCATGGCTTCACGGATTAAAGGTTAAAGTAGATAATCATGTTTTTTATATTTTGTGATAAAATAATTTATGTTAAATTATAATTGAATTTTGTTATGATTTTTAAATATGTACTGTCTAATATATTCTTTAAAAAAATACAACTTTGATATTTGAGATTTGGGTTTGATAGTAATTTTTGTGTTCTTGAGTTTTCTAACATTGAGGTTTGAGAAAATGGTTTAATTAGTCCACGCGGTTAGTTTTTTGTTTGACTGAAATCAATGTGTCACTCATTTTTATTAAAAAATGTTCTTTTAATTAATATTTTTCTTTTTCTTTTTCTTTTTCTCTCTTCCCAGTTCTTCCCTCCATGGCCACTTGACGTCGCCACTATTTTCTTTTTTTCTTCTTTTTTATTTCTTCTTTTCGGATGAGAAGAAGAAAGAATGAGGGAAAATATTTTTATTTTAAAAATAAATGTATTTTTTAATAGAAAATAATCATGTTATTTTTCATTAGCTATAGAAAAAAAAAACTCTTGCTCGAAAAGAAGGGAGAAAAATGCAAAAAACTCGTAACATTTGAACTAAATAAACTTTTTCCAAACCTCATAAATATAAAAATTGAGTATGAAAATTTATGGACATAAATGTTATCAAACTCAAACTTCAAAAACAATATAATATTTGAAATGGTAAAAAATAACACGTTGAAATTTTCATAAACAAAACTAACACCTTTTTTGAAAAATCGTTCAAATAGTTTTTCTAACTATTTGAAAAATTTTGATAGAATCTCGATGGTAATACTGCCCGAGATGTCATCGAGAAGGCTCTAAATAATCGAAGTTAGAAAAAGTTAATTTTTTAACTAATCTCGATTGTCGATCTTGCTCGAGATGGACCGAGAAAAACTATTTGAACGATTTTTCAAAAAGAGTGCTAGTTTTATAAGATGAAAACTTCTACATGTTATTTTTTATAATTTCCCAAGTTGTGTCCGTAAAAAAAAAAAAAAAAAAAAAAAAAAAAAAAAAAAAAAAAGCCAACTCACTAAGGTCATGTTTATTTTCCAGTAAACATAATCAATCAATGGTAATATGAAAAATAGGTCATTTAAAAATGTTTTCAAAAAAATTAGTTAACAATATTGTGTGAATTATGAATAATAAAGAAAAATCATTACAATTGCAATAATTTTGATTACAACAAAGTAAACATGGCCTGAAATCAAATCATGTTTATGATTTAAGCAAGAAAAAAAAAAAAAAAAAAGACTATGTCACATGGAGGGCATGCAATACACATTCCAACCCTCCACACATAAAATTTTCTCTTTTAAGTAATATTCTTGGGTTGCCTGTTGAAAAAAGAATATTAGATGTATTTTGGATTACACTTATTTTTTTCTTTTTGTAATATTTTAATTTATTGTTTATATATATATATATATATATATATATATATATATATATATATGTGTGTGTGTGAAAGTAGGATTTATAAGGACAGATGTATTTTAGGATGCATCCAAATATTGGTGGTTGAAAATATAATAAGTATTTGTATTAGGAGAATTTTTTAAAATATAAAAATAATGAAAACTATTTACACAAAATAACAAAAAAAAAATTTATTGTTGTGATAGATGTAATGTCTATCAATATTATTATTATTTTTTTTTTTTTGTTATTTTCGATAAATATTTTGATATTTTTTTATACGTGAGAATTTCGTTTTGTATTATGGCGTTTATGGGAATATATATTTGATAATTTAGCTTACCAAGAATTGTCCCTTAATAATATCGTCCTTGTAATACTCAGGGTCCGACTCCTGCAACAACAACAGAGTATCAATCATGGTCTTTCGGTCAGATGAACCCTTCATTTTCCGGCGTTCATCAACAAGACTTTGCGCAAAAGCATCTCCATCCACTCTCACTTTAGCCAGCCTCTTCCTAAATCCTTGAAAATCAACCAGTTTTAAGACCGACAAAAAATCCGCCGGATACGACGCTCCACTCAGCATAGGAACTTGCTTCATCGTCTCCTTCAACTCCCTCGCCTCCTCACTCTCCCCCTCCACTTCCCCACCAAAATACCGTCTCCCCGCCATTAACATCAACGCAATGTTGAAGGACAGTTCCGTCAATTTCGACCTTATCCCCACTCCAACTCCTTTATTACTTTTCCCCTGTTCCGTCATTTCGTACAAACTTTTCACCCACAATTTGACTTCCTCCTCTCGGATTTTACTCAAGCTATTGAGACGGTGAGTGGAGAGCAATTCTGTAGTAGCTATGCGCCGCATGATCCGCCAATGCTGCCCATACGCCGTCGCACCAACCGCTGTGTAATCGTAATTCAGGATCTTTCCGGAGAGCATACGGGGGCGGCTGGCGAAAACGATGTCATTTTTTGTGAAGCATTCTTGGACAGCGGAGGGGGAGGATACAACCATCACGGGGCGGAAACCGAGGGTGAGTGAGAAGACAGGACCGTATTTTTGCGAGAGATGTTGCAACATTTGGTGGAACGGTTCTTTGAGAAGATGGAGGTGACCGATTAGCGGAAGAGAAGGTGGGCCTGGTGGGAGTTTTCTGTGGTCTGTTTTTCGAAATTTGGAAAGGAGAATGAAAGTAGTTAAGAGAAGGGCGAAGAGAGGGATGTTGAAATGAGAGAACAAGAAAGAAGTCTCTTCTTCCATGGATGGATGGATATATGAGAATTATATTATTGTTTTCTTTGGCTGTTATCTGGGTGTTGCAATGGGAAGCCTCTCCATTCCATGCTTTTATAGATGAAAATCAAGTGTGCGATTCATACTGTTCACAAAAATGTCCCACATCTCAATTTTAATCAAAATATATCTATAAAATATCCATGTGTTTTGAGTGAAAGGGGTGATTTTCAAAAAAATTGCGATGTGGGACATCCATGAGAGTGGTTAATTAGAAGAAAAAATATCCACTTTTAGAAAGAAAAAAAAAATTAGTATTTTTTTTTTTCTTACTTGAATGTGTCTCTTAAATAGTGATTGTTAAATTCATCACGTATCAACTTCCACGTGGTTCTCTCTCTTTCTAACCTTTTTTCTACTTTTTCACTTTCTAATTATTTTCATTCTCATAGTCCAAGAAAACAAACCTGTAATTTTTTTTTAATAAAATAGATTGACTAGTATTGTTTTAATGTATAGAAACCCCTTGTTTCAAAACTACCATTTTTTTTCTTTTTTCTTTTTTTTAAAAAAACAACCGTTCCTATCTAATAAACCCATTTGTTCATGTAAGTTTTTGGCCAAAAACGTTATTAATAAGTTTAGTTTTAAATGTATTTAAAAAATTTATTTTAAAATACATTAAAACAATACTAGTCAACCTATTTTATTTTAGAAAATGGGGTTTCTACCCAAATTGTCTAAAGTTACTATATTTTACATGAATAGCCTAACAGATCTCATATTTTCACAAAAGTAGGGTTCTAATTACTAAGAAGCCCTTACTCTCATTCATTCATAGTAATAATAAAATAAAATAATTTAAGAGTTACAAATAAGGCATTCTTTACTTTCTTTAATGGTGAGTATTTGAAATTGAATTAAAAAATAAAACTTTCCTTTCAAACTATGCATGATTTTTTTTTCTTTCACCATTAATGACGAACACCCTACATTTAATGTGGAGAGAAACCATATATGGTTTCCATATAAGTGTATATTAGATGATATAAGGTATATAAAAATTGACATATAGACAATAAACTTGAGAATATATTCATATATCTCCATTAAATAGAAAACAAAACATTGTATATTTGACTAATCGCAAATATGATCAAATGCACAAGATGTCACATATTGGATATATATATTATTATATCCTCAAACCCTAAATATATATGAGAATATATTGTATATATATCCAACAAGTATTACGGTATATTTGAATTATTCGTAATCTAAATCTATATAAAACTATATTTTTTTTGCATTTAATAAAATATATATTAAGAAATATGGAATAAACTAAAATGTGCAAACCATTGAGTTTAATAAAAAAAAAATCCATAAATGCAAATAATCTAATAAAGAAAATTACTAAATGCAAATAATTTGGTTACTAATTTCAACTAATCTTAGCAAATTGGATCCAAAATTTTATTTACGTGTGTGGTTGATGAGAAAGAAGAGATCAAAAGCTTAAAAACGTCAAAAAAAAATGAGCTTAAACTTTGATATGAAAATTTTCTAAATCTTAAGATATTTATGAAATATTAGTTGTGCACTCGATTATCTTAAATATTTTCATTTTTTAACTTAAAATGCGAAGAATAATGAAATAAAAAATGATAAAATGTGGAACGGAAATGGACATAAACACAAAGAAAAATTTATTGTCACCAAATGTAGAAAGGAAAAAAAACTTGAAAAACTAAAGAGATACAAAAAAATGAAAACCGGAATAAGGAGATTAAATGGTGAAAATATGAAAATCAAATTGTTACCTAATATCTAGGAATATTAACAGAGTGAAAAAAAATATTGCCATTAAATACCGACCAACTAAGAATAGAAAGTCAAATGAAAATTTAATTTTAATAAAAGAAAGAATAAATTAATAATAATGAAATTTTAATTTTAATAAAAGAAAGAATAAATTAATAATAATGAAATTTTAATTTTAATAAAAGAAAGAATAAATTAATAATAATGTTCTCAATGTACAAAGACGAAGGTTAAATTTGTCCAAAGATTTTGCTAAAATACGTTTAGGTAATAAATCAAATCTTTGGACATTTTTGAAATATTTGATGTAGAATGGATTATTCGTGTAAATGTTTCTTCAAACAATTTAGGAAAATGGGCTATTTTTTTTTTTTTTTGTCTTTATTTGAATCAACTTTATTTTTATTGTTTTTTAATTGATTGGACGGATGTGTCCCTCTCTTTCTTCCTCTCACTTTTTTTTTCTTTTATGGTTTTTAAAGCTCTATTCAAATTAGAATATATAACTATCAAAGAGTATTCTTATATGGAGATCGAGTTATTGCTCCTCTTAGCTATTGTGAAAATTTTGGCGATTTTATTTAGGGAATTCGATTTCATGCAAGAATTCTTAAAATTAGTCTAAAGAAATAATTACAACGATTGTCAGTTGATAGAAAATTTCACGATATTGACTCAATTAATATTGGATGAATAGGTGATTAATCGATCAAAGATGTATAAATTACCACCCATTTCATGAACATAAAAATCTAAATTTCATGTTATTTCTCTTGAGCTCAACACTTTCTCACACTAAGCATTAATTCAAATCTCTTTCTTGACATTATGCATTTTCATTTAGGGGTGACTTCAATTCAGTTGCATCATTATATGAAACCGATCAGAACCGATTAATTCGGTTCAATTTAGTTTAATTTGGTTGGTTTCAATGAACATTCATACTTTCGTGATAAAAAAAGTTTTAAATGTTATTTATATATAAAAACTTGTTCGCACAAGGTTTTCGGAGAAACTTGTTTCGTGGAGTTGAACTTGTGTTTATGTAGATTTGATGCGGATGTGGTTCGATCTCTAGTACTTGATCCTCTGATTCTCTCTCAACTGTACGCGTGCGCTTGATGTAGGGAGGAGGAACGTATGTGTTCCAAGCAACTTCAGTCTTCAAGTGTGGTTCAACTTCAGGAGTTAGAGAGTGTAGGGAGAATTCTCTCTAGGCTCTTTGAGTGTAAAATTTTCTGAACCCTGCGCGTGCGCTTGATATATAAAGCGGAGCGTGTGGATGTATATGTACGCATGCGCTTGATGTAGGGAAGCGGAGCGCGTGGATGTATGTGAAGTTAGGGTCTTGGAGGAACATATGTGTTCCAAGTAACTTCAAGTGTGATTCAGCTTCAGGAGTTAGGGAGTCTTCTGTTTGTAGGAAGAATTCTCTGTACGCTCTGAATGTAAATTTTCTGAACTCTGCGCGTACGCTTGATATATGAAGCGAAGCGCGTGGATGTATGTGTACGCGTGCGCTTGATGTAGGGAAGCGGAGCGCGTGGATGTATGTGAAGTTGAGGTCTTGGAGGAACGTATGTGTTCCAAGCAACCTCAAGTGTGATTCAGCTTCAGGAGTTAAGAGTCTTCTGTTTGTAGGAAGAATTCTCTCTAGGCTCTGAATGTAAATTTTCTGAACGTCCTCAGTTGCACGCGTGCGCTTGATATATGAAGCGGAGCGCGTAGATGTGTGTACGCGTGCGCTTGATGTAGGGAAGCGGAGCGCGTGGACGTATGTGAAGTTGGGGTCTTAGAGGAACATATGTGTTCCAAGTAACTTCAAGTGAGTGTAAAATTTCAGAACACCAGTTGCACGCGTGCGCTTGATGTATGGAAGCAGAGCGCGTAAGTCTTCTGATTGTAGGGAGAATTGTCTCTAGGCTCTCTAAATGTAAATTTTCTGAACCTTGTAAATAAAGAGAACTTCTCTATTTATAGAGTTCTCATGTGGGGTTTCGTGGGCTTAGGCTTGATTGGTCCATGGGCCCAACTAATTGGATTTGGGCCTTTGGGCCAAATTAAGTCTATTTTTTTACTTAATTAAATTTTAGCTCAAACATTAATAATTAATTGAACCAAAAATAATTAATTTGATCCAACCATGAAGACGGAAACATGTGGCACCATCGGGATCTGCCAATTTTCTTCTTCAATTTCAATTTAAGACACCTGTAACATTTAATTAGTCCCAAATTTAATTATTTTATAATTTCATCATTAATTTGGTAAATGACGTGGCAATTTGTGATTGGTCCAAAATTTCTCCTTCAACAAAACTCATTAACAATTTTTTATAATGAATTATACATTTGTTTTTGAAAAACAACAATGGTAAAGTAATGGTAGTTTTTATACTAAAAATTCTTTTAAAATGTTAATAATTGTTAATAAGCTTTTAATTAAAAAATAATATTTTAAATTAAAAATTGTTAATAAAGTTTGTTTATAAAATAAAATTTAAAATTAAAACTGTTATTGATTTTTTAAAAGAATAAAATTCATACACTTAATACAAAATTGATTAATATATTTTTATTTTTTAAAAAAAACAACACAACAATTTCCCAAAAGAAAACCTTATAAATAAATTTGTTTTACTTAAAAAAAATACTATAAAAACAACTATGAAACAACTTTGCAAGAGAGCGAAGAGAGGATTAAAACCACATCTATGAACCAACTTTCATCTCTTCCTATTTTAAAATTTAATTTCTAACAAAACATTTTTTTTTTCTTCGAAGAATATGAGCAGCAGCTAGCAGCAATAGTTGTAGCAGTAATAGTAGGGTATAGAAATGGCAATCAATTTCAAATTGTTTTCTTTTAGTTTTTTTTTCCAACTTTTCTTTTCAATTTAGCCATGGCGAGAGAAGAAAGAGTTAAAAGTTTTTGTTTTTGTTTTTTTTTTCAAATTTTCTAGAATCTACTGATGGAGAAAAGGAGAGAGAATAACAGAGATGAGAATGAGAGAGAAGAGGAGGAAGCGGGGGATGGGGAAAGAAGAGAGGAGAGAAATATTAAAAAATAGCTTTTTTTTTTTTTTTTTTTTTTTTTTTTTTGACTCTTTTCAAATATAGAAAAATGAGTCAAATTATTTACAAATATAGAAAAATTTTATAGTCTATAAGTGATAGACCGCGATAGAATTCTATCATTTTTTTTCGCTCAAGCGATAGAATTCATTTACTTGAGCGATAGAATTCTGATTAGACAGTGAAATTTTTCTATATTGGTAAATAGTTTGATATTTTTTCTGTTTATAGTAATTTCTCTTTTTTTTCAATTTTTTTTTTTTGTCAAAGTTAATGATTTTTTTAAGAGAGAGACTTTTAAACCATTTTTTAAAAAATTAATGATTAAATTGGTTAATTTAAAAATGATGAGGACTACAGGCACCTATTCTTCAACATTCAAGGACCAAAATCGTATTTTTTCATTAAAAAATAATAAAAATAAAGTTGATTCAAATAAGGATAAAAAAGTGCCCATTTTCCTAAATTGTTTCAAAACTACCCTTTTTCTGTTTTTTTTTTCTTTCAAAAACAACCTTTCCCATCTAATAAACTCATCTCTAAAAAAAATTATTAATATATAATAAATTTAGAAAAGATATTAATTTTTGGAAAATTTTCACAAATAGAAAAAATGTCAAACTATTTACAGAAAATAGCAAAAACATACTGATAGACATTAACCGACTTCTATCAGTATCTATCACAACTATCTAAAAATTTTACTATTTTGTGTAAATAGTTTCCTTTATTTTTTCTATATTTAAAAATTTTCCTTAAATTTAAAGAAAAATTACATTTTTGATCTTGAAGTTTGATTTTTGTGTCTATTTAGCTGAAGTTTCAAAAGATACATTTTAGCCCTTGAGATTAAAAAACTAGTTTTATATGGTTTTTTAACCCGGTTGACTGTTAATGGAGTAAATGAAATAATAAAGAAGACTATGGTAGCATAAAAATTTTCAATCACATGACAAAAGAAATGAATTTTATATGATTATGTGATAATATAGGTAGGGTCTTTTTATCTCCTCCCTCCCACTTGTTCTTCCACTACGTTCTCTTTCGCCTTTCCTGTAAAGACCAGTCTCATTCCTTTCCACCTCATTTCCTTTTGCCTTTCCCCTACTGGTTCTCAGTGTATTCGCAAATTTTGTAATCTAAATTCACTTCAACCCCTAATAAATTTAATTTAATTCTTAATTTCTTGTTTTAGGTCTTTTATTGAAGTGTTTTTCTTATCACTTGATCATTTGAAACTGAAATATGTGGATTACTTGAAGGAATTGTGTCGCTCTGTTTAATTCTCCAACATAATTTGTACTATGAAAAAATCATTAATGGATGTTGTTAGGGAAATGGCAAAAAAATGGGATAAATTTGAGAGGTTAAAGACCTTTGAGATGTTTTTCAAAATAAAGTATATGAAATGTCCATTATATACTATATTAAAAGGGGTAATAAGGGAAGAACCTTTCTTTTTCCTTTTTGCCCTTAAAACTTTTGGGAATTTATATTCTATCCTCACAATCTTCGTATTGTTTTTAATAATGCCTATCTTGCCTTCACTACACTTAAACATACACATCTCTCAAAAAAAAAATACCACACCTTTTCGACTTGACGCATCACTTCACATAATAACTAAAATTCACATTAACACATCCCTTCACATCATAACTACAATTTCTTTAGAATATAAATACAAACTTTTTTGTTTTTCTTTGACCCAATCTCCATTTTCAAAATATCCTATGATAGAACGAATTTTAGAATGATAGAATATTGAAGTTTTCATTCTTCATTTCAATATGGTTACAATCCTCTTCCGTATCTTCGTTTTGTTTAGGGTTAGCAATATCTCCGCAGGATCAAGTTCCCGTGGGTACTCGCCTCGATCGAGGCAGGGAATCTCCAATTTACTTGGGGACACAAAATATTCTATGCTAAAATATTTTTTTAATTATTCATTTAAATAAATAAAATAATATTAATAATAATATTATTTTATTAACTAAAATATTTACAATTTCAATATAAATACTAATTTTTATTTGATTTTAAAATAAAACAATAATTAAAAATAAAAATAAAAACTGGAAAAAAATTTCCTCTGAGAATTCCCCCACCTCGACCCCAACTCCCTAAAACAGGGAATGGGGCGGGGATGGGGATGAAAAATCCCCACGAGGACGGGGACCGGGAGTGCATGCCTTCCCCTGGCCCACCCCGTTGTCATCCCTAATTTTGCTGGTTGCTTATTTCAGTAGATTTATTGCACCCCTACTCAAAGCTCTCACTAGACGATGAAGTCTCTAAGGGTTAGTTTTGTAACGACCCAACTTTTCGAGTTTTCCAACTGAGGTCATTACAACCATGCATGCAATTCAAAACTAAAACTAGTTGACCATTTAGACTCAAAATAAAAAATAAATAAATAAATAAAACATTAATAAAATAATTTTTAAGAATACCAAAATAAAATTTAGGTCGGATCCCTAAAAACGTTGATTAAAAAATTATTTAAATTTAAAATTACTAAACTCAATAGTTCTCTTTTAAACATTCAAAACTTCTCTTTTATATTAATTTTAATTTATTTTATATGTTATTTTTCTCAACAATATTATCCATCAATTCCAAATTCCAAAGTAAGAATATGATCCATATCTACAAATAATATAAATATATTTTTCATAAATAAACTTCAAAACATTAACAATATGAATACTAAAGTTTTTTTTTTATTATTATTCGAGACATTTACAAGATAAATTTAGTATTCATATTGTTTATGTTTTGAAGGTTATTTATGAAAAATATATTTATATTATTTGTAGATATGAACCATCTTATTTTGAAATTTATGGATAATATTATGGATAATATTGTTAAGAAAAATAACATATAAAAAGAAATTAAAATTAATATAAAAAAAACAAATATTTTACATAAATTTGAATGGTATTAAATTAACGAGTAAATTACATGAATAGTCGTAAAAGCATTATTAGAAAATTATGTAAATTTAAGACATTTCCATGTACATATCCTGTAAAACAAACACAATTATTATGTATTCTTGAATATCTATAAAATATATTCCCACAAAACAAATACGGATATCTAAAGATGTTGGACATCTACAATTTTGGATATCTATAATTTCGAACATCTAAAGATTTCGATTATCTACCTTTCTAAAAAGGAAATATCGCCTAAATATCTTAACACATGGATAGAAATTAGTTTGTCCCTACGCATGGCTCGAAAAATATTCTAACAAGTTCATGATTGTTTGACGCTCATTTTCCATTTCTAGCAAATGTTTGTTCACTATCAAATTGAGTTGTTGCCTTTTTTTTTCCCTCTCAATAATATTAAGTTTTTAAACTTTGATTTTGTATTGAAAGGAGAAAAAAAAGTTTTAAAATTCTTTTCTTTTCTTTTTTTATAAGAAATTAACTTCATTTTTTTTATTTTGAAAAAAGTGATAAAAATCAAAAAAGCTCTTATTACCAAAATGATAAGAAATTCTTCTAAATGAATGTTAAGAATCATGTTTAAAAAACAAGATCCCAATAATTAACCTCAAGAGCCCTAAAATTAGTTTGATCTAAACCACTAAAATAAACAAGATTACAAATTATTTAAATGATCAAACAAATGAAGGAACTTGGGGCTCCCTTTCATTTTCAAATACATTATGTATCAAAATAAAATTATGGTGAGGGAACAAAAAAATTCCCACTAGGCACGCTTATACCCTACAAAACCCACCAGGGCAATCCACTACTATAGTGCAAATTTTTCTTCCGATTGTAACCTCTCATTCTCTCCCCCACCCAAAACAAACAAACCAAAATAGGAAATTCCAGAGAATTTCTACTTAATTTGCACGTGGAAAAAATGTTCTGTTCAATACAATAATGCTCTCACAAACTTTTCACTCGATTTGCACCTAAAAGAAATCTCTAGTTGATTTCATCTATACATTAGTTATTGCTCTCACACACGCTAAGAATTTTTACTCTCTCTTAGACGTGTTCCACTAATCTAATACAATATTATTTTCACACGTTAGGACTCTTTCTTTTTCTTGCTTCTCTTTGCTCTCTCACTCGTGCATGCACAATCGTCACTCTAAATCTTCATAAATGGTGTATAAGGAGCAATATGAATCATTAACACACTATTAGTATGTTTGATAGAGTCTTCCTTCATTATTTTAAAAGGCTAAGAAAACAACATTAACCATCTAAAATTAAAACTTTCATTAATTCATATAGTGTACATGTGAAAAAACATAGATAACTTATAGCTAAACATGTATACTTTTAGTCTTTGAGATTTGATAAAAGTATCTATTATTAGCCTTTAAATTTATGATAGACTCTTATTAGTTGACTACCAAAAATATGATGTGTTTCTTTCTTCTTCAAACACAGGAAGTTTGGTAAAACTTTTTATTAGATAATCATGTATGAAATTCATCTCAAAATTAATTGGTAATGAGAGAAGTAATTTATGTATCTTATAAAAATTGTTAGGTATTTCTTCATTTTTTTCAATGTCAAAAATCTTTGTGTTTGCCATTTCTCCCTTGGATCAAGATGGTATCTCTTGGATTTTTTTTTTTTTTTTCTTTTACCGAAGACCATTTCGATTTCATGAGCCCTCCAAACTAATAAAGATACATTGATGACTTCTAATTCGATTGAGATGAACCAGGTTTATCTAATATTTTTAATGTAATCCTTTGAAACCCCCAATCTGAAAAGTCATTTTCTTCAACGAGTGATAATGGTGATTCTTCTCTATTACTCATGTCTTTGTTTGATCTTACTCTCTCAACTAATTAAGATACATTGATGACTTCTAATTCGATTGAGATGAACCAGGTTTATCTAATATTTTTAATGTAATCCTTTGAAACCCCCAATCTGAAAAGTCATTTTCTTCAACGAGTGATAATGGTGATTCTTCTCTATTACTCATGTCTTTGTTTGATCTTACTCTCTCCATGGAAGATACCTTGGGAAAAGAAGGCCGTAGTCTGAAGCTTCAATAACTGCAAATTGAATGAATGAAGGTTGAGTTACAGAGCCAATCCATTAATCTGCGGCTTTTTGGTCGTTGGCAACCAGGGGCGGATCCACGCATGTCATGAAGTTATGGATTCGACATGGTTAAAAAGCACTTTTCAAACAATCACTCTTTTTTATATGGAGAGCATGTTGGAATGCTCTGAATCTAGCATGTGGCACTTCGAACGATCAAGTATACGTATTTGTATTTTTACGTTATTTATATGTTTATAACCCTAAGGTTGATAGGAGTGCACTATATAAACTCTCTAATCTTATAGGCTCTTCAATTTAGTAATTTGTATTATTCTCTCTAATAAAAATGTTCTCCCTCCGCCACGTAGAGGTAGTTAACATACTATTAGTGAGAAACATATAAATCTATGTGTCGATCTTCTTTGCTTTGCGTTTTCTGTTTATCTTTGATTGTTGATTCTTAACAAAGTGAATCCTATTCCTATGATAATGTACATTATCAAAGCAGAGGTAAAGATAGTATTGGTTTGAAGGACTTCTTTAAAGAGTAATACTTGGGTGCAATTTTGTGGATCCCACTTTTATCGCACACAAAAATAAAATAAATTAAAATATTTTAAAAAAGAAGTAATAAAAATTTACCATGTGGCAAATTATGATTAGACAATTTAGTGTGATATGCACAAAAATAGGTGCAGCTTGGTATTTTCCTTCATCAAATGTTACACAAATGAGATGCAAACAAGAAAACAAAAGTATGTGCACACATGGAGACGATGAAGATTGCTCTTGCATTAGTAGCCCAGTTACCATTGAAGGTGTTTCAACTTAGAGTCAAATACCTTTTCTTAAATGGCGAGTTGGAAGAAGAAGTATACATAAAGCATCCTCAAGGATATATTGTTCATGAAAAGGAGTAGAAAGTTTATAAACTTCATAAGGCATTGTATGAATTAAAGCAAGCACCTCAGTAAACCAGCTCTCTACGTGAAAGAGGAAGGTACAAATTTCTTTGTTATTGTCTGTCTATATGTTGACGATCTTATCTATTTTGAAATTAATTCATAAATACTTGAGGAATTCAAACAAAATATGATGAAGAGATTTGAAATCAATTATTTGGGCCTCATGAATTATATTTTGGGAATTCAAGTCAAATACCATCAAGGTGAGATTTTTCTTTTTCAAGAAAAGTATGTTGATGATTTACTCAAGAAGTTTCACATGAACAAGTGCAAACCAATTGCAACTTTTATGACGTTAACATAGAGGTTGTGTCATGATGATAATACTGGTAAGGCAGATCTAAAACTTTTCGAAATCTGGTGGGTTCGTTGATCTATCTTACTAATACCATGCTAGATATTATGCATTCTGCTAGCATCATTTTGAGGTACATGAATGGATCTAGCAAACATCATTATGTTGTTGCTAAAAGAATTTTGAGATATTTGCAAGTTACCAAAAAGTATGGATTCAATATGTCCATGAGAAAGATTGCAAGTTGGTTGGCTACATTGACACTGGTTGGACAGGTTCCCTTGATGATTGAAAAGCACTTCGAGTTATGTGTTCTGTTTAGGTTCTAAACCAATATCTTGGAGTTCGAGAAAGCAACAAACTGTAGTTTTATCTTCAGAAGCAGCATATACAGCTGCTTGTGGAGCGACTTGGTTAAGGAGAGTCCTCAAAGATCTTCAAATAGAGTACGTGGTGCCAACAAAAAAATCTTCTGTTATAATATCATGTCAACAATTGCAATGACCAAGAATCTTATCTTTCACATTGGTCAATCACACTAAGTTACATCATCATTATATTAGAAATTTTGTAAACAAAAAAGAAATCTACTTAGAGTTCGTTAACACCAATGATCAACCAGCTTATATGTTCACCAAAGCTGTTACATCAAAAAGGTTCGAGAAGCTTTTGAAAATTACAAATTAAGAGAGGGTGTTAAATGTAATTTGCAATTTTTCAATTAGTCCCTTGAGTTCTTCAATATGACTTTTTGATGTAATTTTCTAGAGATAGGTCATTAACTAGGATTCTCTATAAACTTCTATTGATACCTATAAATAGAGGTGTTCTCTACTCTTTGTAAACAAGTAACTAAGAAAAAGTTCCAATTGAGCTTACGGGCCATTTGAATTGATTGAAGAAAAAAAAAATTTCAAAAAAACTCATTTTTATTTAACCTCTTTTGATAAAAATTGTTTAAAATACAGTTTATAAAATCTATTTTGAGTGGCTATCAAACACTCCAATTTTTAAAAAAATAACTTATTTTTTAAATTAACACTTGAAAATATATTCCAAATACATCATAAATAATAAAAGCACTCAATAAAATAAGAATCTTCATAATTCTCCATCCATTCTAAACTTTAGCCTAATTTTTCCTTATTACCTACAACCGGTTGCTTGGAAGTAAGAATCCAGCGAGAGCAATTCTGAAGGGTTGAGCACAGCTAAAAATCACTTTTGAGATGACGACACCTTTTTTTGTTTTTAGAAATTCGGATCACCAATGGTTTATTATTTAAACGTAAATTTATTTCAGGAAAAAAAATTGGTAAAAAAAAGAAAAATTACTATAAACTGAAAAAATCTCAAATTATTTACAAATATAGAAAACGCTTACTGTCTATCGCAGTCCATCGCTAATATTCAGTAAAATTTTTCTATATTTGTAAATAGTTTGACTCATTTTTCTATATGTGGAAACAATCTTAAAAAAGATTGCACACATATATATATAATTATTTATTTATTTATTTTGTTGTTTCTGACATTTTTTTCATCCCAATAAATATGTTTAAAGTTATTTACACAAACAATTTTCACACATTAATTATCAGCTTCGTCAATTTATGTGAATAATGTTGTAAATTATTTGGCACAAAAGGAAGAGATCGGTCAATCACTTGAAGAAAAGAGCTTTTATTAAGAACACTTTTGATAAGATTTTACTCTAAAATTTCTCGGCGCTCAAAGAAGACTAAGATATTTCTAGATCCTTTCTTTTTAGATATTTATTTACAATTTACATACTTGTGATAGACACTGATAAGGAAAATTATCAGCAAAATTAAATAGAAAAATAAGGAAAATTATTTACAAAAAAATAGCAAAATTTTTAGATAGTTGTGATAGACGCTGATAGAAGTCTATCAAGGTCTATCAGTGATAGAAATTATAGAAGTCTATTAATGATAGATGCTGATTGAAGTCTATTAATGTCTATTAGTATTTTTTTTGCTATTTTTTTTAAATAGTTTGACATTTTTTCTATCTGTGAAAATTTTCCTTGTAGGTACTCTAACAAGTTTCAAGAATAATTAGTGTTGTCTTCTACTTTAACAAATTATGTTACATATGCCTTTTAAAAGTTACACTTGTCAAACAACTTTAAAGTTCAAGATTGAATCTATCTAAAAGAGGTTGACAATAAGTTGTTTCAAAATTTACTATTTGTCCTTCTTGTAAAGGTGTTCTAAAAATGTATGAGATCAAGTAAATAGCTTGACAAACAAATGGATCGGATTGAATTGAAAAATGGAAAGATTTGTACAAGTTGTACTTTGTGTCACCACTTTGTGAAAAATCATTGGATATGAATATTTTAGATACATGTGACTCAATTGGTGAAATAGTATCTCTTTCCAAAAAAAATATGTTTTTTTGCTGTCGCACAAGGAAAATATTATGTTGCAAATGAACAAAATATTGAGGAATTATCCATACTAAAATCATAATGATTCATACGAGTCTTTTCCACAAAATCCACATAAAAAGGAAATCATTAAAGAATCAAGATCAAGCTACTTTGTTAAAAAAAAAAGATATTAATGAACTTCTATGAAATGGTTTCATGGGATTTAAACAATTATCTTAATTGTGTAATATCATTGAGAAATAGCAATTCATGTTATCAAAGGATTTTCTGTGAGTATTTCTAGTATGAAATGAGTCTAACATTCACTCTGGTATCTTACTGAACGAAAATAGAGATATTGTTCCTCCATTGATTAAGAAATTCGATTTTTGAGAAGTATCATGAATATAAAACCCCTAAAGTATGGAACCCCAGCAAAAGGTTAGCTCAAATTAAATAGAATATAATATTTTCTTTATGGTCTAACGTTCTTGCCAATATATGATCTTCATTCTGTTTTGGGCAGTAATCTCTAATAAAAAATTAGCTCATAAGTAAAAGCTACTTGTCATAATGAATCTGTAAGGATACTTTCTTACGAAATAGTATTTCAAACGATAATTCCAGGAAAACAAGGACTAATGTCTGAAAACAGTAACACCAACAGCAACAAGGAAAATACAAACAAGGAAATCAAGAGCACCAAAAACATAGCCAAACAGAGGACTGCTCTCCCCCTCCCAATAACACTGTTCTATTCAAAAATTCAACATAACTACCCCTAATCCCAAAACGATATATAAATACTAACATTCTTTTCTTCCCAAAATACTTCCCAGGACCACTCTTTACAAGGTACTCCCCTGGACCACTCTTCATGCGGCTACTGTCTGGAGTGTAATCCCTTTTTTACCCTTTCTCGAATATACCTTTGTGATGGGAGGCCTAGCAATACCCCCATGGAGAATAACCACCTTGTCCTCAAGGTGGAAGTTAGGGAATTGTTCCGTAAACAATGCATAGGACTCCCAGGTTGCTTCGTGTTCCGGTTGGTCTTTCCATTCAACTAAGCATTCCCAATCTTTCTCTGCATCATTCCAGCGCATTTGTGAGACTGCTCGCGGTTCCAATACCCATTCCAATTGCTCGTTCAATGTGGTGATGTCGGTTTGCACTGATTGATGGTTTCCCAAAGCTTTCTTTAATTGGGACACATGAAAAACTGGATGAATTTGGGCTTTCTCGGGTAAATCCAGTAGGTAAGCAACCTCTCCGACGCGGCCTAAGACCTGGAAAGGTCCAAAGAACTTTGGTGCTAATTTCTCATAGCGTTTTCGGGCTAGCGACTGTTGCCTGTACGGTCGAATTTTTAAGTAGACCCAGTCGCCGATGTCAAAGAGCACCTCTCGTCGATGGGCGTCTGCAAATTTCTTCATCTGCTCTTGGGCATGTCTCAAGTGATCCTTAACCGCGGCCAATGTCTCATCACGGTGTCTCAGCTGCTGTTCCATGGAGTTATTTGGTGTCTGAGATGTCTGTCCATAAGAAATCACTGGTGGGGGTGGGTGGCCATATACTATCGCATAAGGGGTTGTTTTTGTAGATGCATGATATGTTGTATTATACCAGAGCTCAGACCAAGGCAGCCTATCCACCCACATTTTGGGTTTTTCACTGCAAAAACAGCGCAGATATAATTCCAAACATTTGTTCACCACCTCCGTTTGGCCGTCCGTCTGGGGGTGATAGTTCGTACTCCGTTTCAATTGAGTACCCTGCAACCAGAACAACTCCATCCAGAAATGACTAATAAAAATCTTATCCCTATCCGAGACAATGGATCGAGGATACCCATGTAGTCGTACTACTTCACGTACAAAGTGTTGAGCCACTGACTTTGCTGAAAAAGGATGGGCTAAGGCGATGAAATGGGCGTATTTGCTCAACCGATCAACCACTACCAACACAGTGTCATTCTTCTGTGATCGGGGTAAACCTTCCACAAAGTCCATGGAGACATCTTCCCATGGTCTATTTGGGATCGGTAGGGGCTACAGTAATCCGGCCGGGGAGCAAGCTTGGGTCTTGTTGCGTTGACAGATGTCGCAGTTCGCCACATATTTCTTAATATCAGATTTCATGCCCTCCCAGTATAATTCTGCTGCAATTCTTTTATGCGTTCTCAGGAACCCAGAGTGACCCCCAATCACCGAATCATGGAAGGTGTGTAGCACTGTGGGCAGTAATCGAGAGTTCCGTGAAAGAACTAATCAACCCCTGTAAAATAGCCTCCCTTGTTTAACAGTGTACCAAGGTACGCTATCCGCTTCTTGTATCACTCGGTCAAATATCACTTTCAGTTTGGAGTCATCTTGGACCTCGGTGTCGACTACATTGACATCAATTAGGGATGGCACTGAAATTACATTCAAATGGGCCGTCGATGAGATCCGAGACAATGCGTCTGCAGCCTTATTCTCGGGTCCAGCACGGTAGAAGATATCAAAATCGTACCCCATCAATTTGGTCACCCATTTCTGTACCCCTGGAGGGATCTCTCTGTGTTCTAGTATGTGTCGTAAAGCCTTCTGATCCGTGTAAACGGCAAAATGGTGGCCAAGCAAATAGTGTCTCCACTTTTCTACTGCTAAGACAATTGCCATGAGTTCTCTCTCGTACACTGATCTTTCCCTGGTCGTGGATGACAAGGTCTGGCTGAAGAAGGCTATCGTGGCGTTTTTATTTTGAGATAATACTGCGCCCAACCCGGTACCGGATGCGTCGGTTTCCAATTCGAATGGTATGCTGAAGTCTGGAAGGGCGAGAACCGGTAAGGTGACCATCGCATTTTTTAGCCCTTCAAAAGCGCTAGTAGCTTCCTCGGTCCATTGGAAACCGTTCTTCTTAGTGAGTCGCGTGAGGGGGGCCGCCATGGTTCCATATTTGGCTACAAACCTCCTGTAATACCCCGTCAGCCCCAAGAACCCTCGCAATTCCTTCACATTTCTCGGGATTGGCCATTGAAGCATGGCTCGGATCTTGTTCTCGTCAGCTTCCACCCCTTTTGCCGATACCCAATGGCCCAAGTACTCAATTCGGTCCCTCGCGAATTGGCATTTCTTCTTATTGGCATACAGTTGGTGCTCGCGCAATTGATTGAAGACCACCGTAAGGTGCTCCAAGTGGGACATCATGTCTGTGCTATATATCAATATATCATCAAAAAAGACAAGGATCATTTTTCTAAGATAAGGACGGAAGACCTGGTTCATTAGCGCCTGAAAGGTTGCCGGGGCATTGGTTAACCCGAATGGCATGACAAGGAACTCGTAGTGTCCCTCGTGGGTTCGAAACGCCGTCTTTCTCACATCCTCTTCGCGTACCCGAATTTGATGGTACCCCGATTTTAGATCGATTTTGGAGAAGACTTTAGCCCCGTTCAATTCATCAAGTAATTCGTCAATCATCGGTATCGGAAATTTGTCTGGTATGGTCACTCCGTTGAGAGCACGGTAGTCCACGCAAAAACGCCAACTGCTGTCTTTTTTCTTCACCAAGATTACAGGGCTGGAGAACGGGCTGATGCTTGGTCGGATGATTCCGGTGGCTAGCATTTCGTTGATCAATCGCTCTATTTCGTTCTTCTGGACATTAGGATATCTATAGGGACGCACATTTACTGGGTCAGCACCCGACTTCAATTGAATTTGGTGGTCGATTCGCCTCAGTGGTGGCAGCCCCTCCGGCATTTCAAACACGTCTGTGAATTCCTGTTGCAATTGCTCGAGTTTCGGCCAGAGATCTTCTATATCCCCTCTCATTAGTATGCCCCTTTCCTCCTTCGGAATACCCAACGCCTTGAAATCAACCAGGAACCCTTGGTCTTCAGGCTGCCACGTCTTCGTTAGCACTTGAAGGGATATTTCCATCCGAGACAGAGAGGGATCCCCTTTAATTACAATCTTCGTCTCCCCTACTGCGAAGGTCATTGTCAGGTTCTTCCAATCGACGATCATGGATCCTTGTTTCCGAAGCCACTGCATGCCCAGAACTACATCGAGGTTTCCCAGTTCCAACGGCAGGAAGTCATCTGCGAAGGACAGCTTTGGGAGATTGATGGTGAGGTTTCTGCAAATTCCTTTTCCTTGAACCGTTTCTCCCGATCCCATGATAACTCCGTAGTTTGTCGTTTCCGTTAACGGTAAGTTTAAACTTTCCACAAGTCTTTGTGAAACGAAATTGTGTGTGGCCCCACAGTCTACCAACACAATGATGTCTTGGTCTCCCAAGTTCCCTTTCAGCTTGAATGTTCCCGGAGTTGTTAACCCAACCACAGAATTAAGAGATAACTCGACTACGGGGGCCACTTCTAGCATTGAGTCGATCATCTCAACATCTTCCCTGTCGCCGTCGTCAATCTCGTCCGCCACTACGTATAACCGAAGTTCCTTGTTCTTGTAGCGATGCCTTTTGCTGAACGGTTCGTCACACCGGTAGCACAATCCCTTATCGCGCCTTGCTTGGAGTTCAGAGTCTGTCCATCGCCTCCACGATGGTTTCGTAGCCGGAGTAGGAGCAGGGTTAGGGACCTTTTCTGCTAATGTGACAGTGCGTGTCGTCACTCCTTCAGCCACTTTTGTGTTCGTTTTCGGATGGGGTTTCCAGTCCTTCCCGTATAGGCCTGGGGCCGTGCGGGCCGCTTCTATTCGATCCTCTGCAAGTTGGGCCACGTCCATCATGTATTCCAAGCCCACCGCCCTCATGGAAAAGACCTCCGTTCTTATGACCGGGTCCAGCCCATTAGTAAACGTATTTATCAATACGTTCTCTGCTAGGTCCGGCAACGGCGCCGACAACTCTTCAAAGTTTTGGAGGTACTCCGTGACGGTTCCTCCTTGTTTAATAGCTAGGAAACGAGCACAAGGCGTTCCTAGTTGACGTGGCCGGAAACGTACATATATCCTCTGCTTCAACTCCTTCCACGATCAGAATTTCCGTCTGTTTTTCGCCCACCGAAACCAGTTCAACACCTTCCCTTCCAAACTGACGATGGCGATTTTTAGCTTCTCCTTTTCCGTTAACAGGTGTAGTTGAAAGTAGTGTTCCGCGCGAAAAAACCACCCATCCAGATCATCACCGTTGAAAACCGGCATCTCCAGTTTTTTAAATTTGATCCTCTCCTGCCGATCGGTGCTTTCCCTCAGTTGGGATGACTCGCCTTCCTCCATTTCTTCCTCCACACGCATTTTCCTCTTCCCGGTTATAATTTCGGTTATTTCCGACGATCCCCATAAACCTCTTTGAACAGCGTGTGTAATGCCTGGATGTCCCCGGCCATTTTTTCAACGTTTTTCTCTACGATTGGCAGTCTTTTGAGGTTTTGCTTCTTACCTCCGATGTCTGCCTCCGTCGCGCTCAAACGCTCCCCGATTTGCTTCTGCGTCATCTTTGTCCACCTCCCCAGCGTTTCGAAACGGCTCTAATACCACTTGTAAGGATACTTTCTTACGAAATAGTATTTCAAACGATAATTCCAGGAAAACAAGGACTAATGTCTGAAAACAGTAACACCAACAGCAACAAGGAAAATACAAACAAGGAAATCGACTAATGTCTGAAAACAGTAACACCAACAGCAACAAGGAACATACAAACAAAGAATCAAGCACACCAAAAACACAGCCAAACAGAGGGCTGCTCTTCCCTTCCCAAGAACACTGTTCTATTCCAAAATTCAACATAACTAACCCTATCCCAAACGATATAAATACTAACATTCTTTTCTTCCCAAAATACTTCCCAGGACCACTCTTTACAAGGTACTCCCCTGGACCACTCTTCATGCAGCTACTGTTTGGAGTGTAATCCCTTTTTTACCCTTCCTCGAATATACCTTTGTGATGGGAGGCCTAGCAGAATCTTACTTGTGCTATAAATGCAAAAGTGGTAAAATTATATTGTTGAGCTATCAAGAAAGTAATAATCCTTAAAGAGGCTGCAAGATAATTAAAAACAAAGTGAATTATTTGATTGTATCATACAGACCTTTTATGTCCACGGGTGAGTGACCTTGAAATTATTTTACATACTATGAATACTGTTACATAATTTAAGGATGCTTTGAATTGGCTGTACAGTTCTGCATTCTATTTAATTATCTTGCGACTTTTTGTCAGTTCTTTTAATTTACCTCACAAATCTTGGCGCATAAAAATTTAAAGCTATATTATTTCAATTTTTCAATCACATCTTCACCTACAAATTTACGTAACTGGTTTATTTTGCTAATTAATTTTAACTCTCTACCTTTGACATAATAAATAAATAGGTTACTAAAAAAAAAAAAAAAAAAAAAAAAAAAAGATAAATTTTAAAAACCAAAATAAGTAATGAAAGTTAAAGAAAAATGATAATATATCAGTTAAAAGAGAAATTAGTAGAAAAAATGCTATTATCCTTCCAACATCATTTATATGCAGTTTTACTTGTTTATTACCTCGTTCATAATATTTTTATTCTGTTATTACAAGAGATTATATACTAGTAGATGAAAGCACAAAGACTCCAAAGTAAGGTCATTCAAATTTCAAAATGTTCATGTCAAATTACACAATATTAAATATCTATAATAAATAATTCTACTTGACAAATATATCAGAATGTTTAACATAAGTGGTAAAAAAAAGTTGAGACAAAAAATAGGCATTCCCACATTCTGAGAAAAACCAAACAAAATCTTCATATCAGACACTAACCAAAAATGCAACGAGTAATGACTAAAATATATATATATAGCTAGATATACAACTATACAAACACGTCATTTATAATCGATAAGAATAAATAAGAATGATACGTAGTTGCACATGATGAGCTCAATTAAATTAGCATAAGTATTTTATATATTATTGAGGCTTACAGAGATAGTTGGACACGAGGGAAAAAAAAAACTATGGCCACACCACACATAAGATTTTGGAGAACTTGAAAAATAGAGAAGATATCTGTTGAAGAGTTTATATTTAATTGAATTTTACTAAAATGATTCTGAAAAAGAAAAGAAGGGATGGATGCATTTCCCTATAAAGTTAGCACCCAGGAAAAGCCCAAAATTCATACGTTAATCAGATCAGATGCAATCCCATTCCACTCTAAGGATTCAAACAACCAGAGAGAGCTTCAACGATTGTGGAGCGGATCCCAAGTGTTTGGAACCTTCCTCTTGCTTGCAAAGAGAGCATTGAACGAGTGACTCCACGGCGGGGGCGACGACAGGGACGGCAGATGCTTCCGGTGCTTCTCCTGCATGTTTGACAGTGGATGTTCATCGACGAGGGCAACCCCCATTGTCGCTTTGTTATCACCGGAGACCAGAAGAGTGATAACCGCCATTAACAGAAGCACCCGAGCTTCCATGGAGTGGAAATGGCATTATTGAAATGGAGAGACAGAGGATGAAACCCAGCTGCTTACTTCTTAACAATGGTCTTCTCAGATTACTTGAAGGGAAGGGTCAGAGAGAAAAGTCTCCCAATGAAGGAAAAGTCATATGGCTTTGTATGGCAGTGCAGTATAGAAGGATAAAGAAAAGTGCAAGCTTAAATGCAATCGAGTAGACAACCTGCAAAATAGCAACACAGCAGACGAGACGAGGCCACTTTTCCTTTTCAGCAGAAGCCTTTTTAATATTCTTTCTTCCATTGTGCTTTTCTTTCTAGCTTTCAGTCCCTTCAACCTCTGAAGCCAGAGGGTCACTTTAAGGCTACGTTAAAGCATTTGTATGTAGCAGCATATCCATTTTGGCTCTTCTCCTCTGCCTTTTCTCTCTTCTACCAGTCCTTGTCCAGATTGGAATTTGGAAAATACCCCATTTGTCCCTTCACAAAACTTTTAACAATGCATGGACGACAATATGCTATATTTTGATGCTTTTCAAGCCACCCTTTATAGTTCTTGCAATTATTAGACATGTGGTTTATGTACATTGCCAACTCGAACTTCGAAAAAGGAGAAAAAAAAAAAAAAAATATATATATATATATATATATATGAGAACTCTATGTTTCAACTGGGCTTCCGGCCCAATGCATGATGTGCATTGCTGAATTTTGTACAGTACTAAACATATATATGAGAACTCTATGTTTCAACTGGGCTTCCGGCCCAATGCATGATGTGCATTGCTGAATTTTGTACAGTACTAAACACACCCTAAACCCGAACAAGTGAGCCCACATGGGTTATCTGTTTTTCAAAAGAAATCTTTACAAGGGAAGAAAATGCAATAAATGTTGTGGGAAAATATGCCAGCTTGGTCTTCAAGCTTTGGTCGCCTTCCAGTGCACAAAAATGTTCCATTCCAAGTGGACACTCGCCCATCAGCTAATGCCTTATAGAGCTTGTGCAGATCGAAACTGAACCATGCCTCTGGAATTCAGATTCCTATCTAATATAAATTTCTATTCACTCCCATTATCGTAAGTTCCTAACTACTATTGTCATCTTGTACATTCATATTCTAAATTGAACTGCAATAAAACAGGAGCCGATGATATACAAATTAATAGCAGTGCTAAATTCCAAGAACTCTCAGAAGCTAAAATTTTCAAACTTCACAATATAATAAGAACCTTTCTATCCAGCAACAAAGTGAAGATTTAACCATGAAAATACCTTGTGTTGTTTGTATTTCTCCCTTATAGCTGCCAAAGCGCCTCCTCTTCTACTAAGGTATAAATCATGTACAAGTAGAACGCAATCCTTCATATCAGCTGGCTTATATCCAGTAAAATGCTCCAACCTGGAGGTCTACAAGATATACATATGTTACAAATGCTCAATCCCTACCAAAGGTAATATGATGCATCTCCAGTTCCAAAAATCTTACCCACGGATGCTTCTTAGATTGGATCATAAATCGTGCTAGAAATATAACAGATGCAGCAATGAGAGACGGTAAGAATTTGACACAGTTGTAGTCTAGTAGGCTTAACTCAGCAAGATAGTAGCCCAAGAATTCAAATTGCAAAGTATTGAACTGCAAAAACCAATAAGAAATCAGTAACTGAAATTCATGTTGGACATCTTTAAAATTGACAGAAAATTAGGATGCTACCTCATAAGTCTCTTGAGCAATCAATGTGAATCTCCTGCATATCACAATATTGCTCCAAGTTAGAAAACCACGCAAGTGCTGCATATTTTGCACAATTACAAACAGTAAAAGATAGACCACTGCGCTTGCCTTAAAAATGTCTTTATTGTGGGATTTCCAAGTTCAAATTCCAGTGACTTCAATATTTCAGCCTCCATCTCAACCACCTTCAGAATCAAAATAAATACAAAACACTGTGATCCAACCAATCTTGATTATGACTAAACCTTTCAGAGGATTGACAGAAAATTAAACAATAGATGAGTAGAGAATTACCTCTTCTCTATTGTAGGTATTGTCTGTGATATAAACAAATTCTTCAACATGTGGAGGACTGATTTCTTCATACTTTCTAAGTACATACAAACATTCAAAACGAAACAAAGTTAATGGGTGACTTAATGTGAAGCACGAATAAGCTAGAGGATAACAGAACAGGGGGGGGTGTCAATGGGCTTACGAGGCAATGAGCATGGCAGAAACGCCCACCAACTGAAGTTTTTGCCTGCTGATTGCATTTAGTGATAAGTATCTGTCTACATATGAAATAGAGAGGTAAAGAGTATCTGAAACTAGTTTGTATTCTTCTGCAACTTCAACCAACCAATCCACCAGAATTCCCCTCATATTGGCACTAATATCGTTTTGTACCCTCCCGATGTAATCTGGTAAGGGTCTTCTTCTTGGATCAGTCTGAATGTTCAAATAAGAATCAGCATAGGAAAATACACAGGAAGCAGAAACCCCCAACACACACACTTTGATATTAATCTCAGATGTCAGGACGCCATTGAAATACGACTAATCAGAATAAAATTAAGATCTGAAATACGAATTGAGTATCAACCCCCCCCCCCCCCCAACAACACACACAAAGTGGACAACCAATCTTCTTGCATCAGCGATAAGGTGTTTGTGAAAAATGGACGAATATAATCCAATCCTAAACAAACCCCCATGACTAAGTCTAATTTGAAAGTAGAAGCAATTAAAGTGGAGGACCGTGAATATTCGAATCGCACAACCAGTAATCTAAAATTAAAAAGAAATAGTTTCTTGAAATTTCAATTAAACAAAGGGGGAAAACCCAGACCTCCATTGCGCGAAGATATTCATAAATATCAGAGGCGTAAACCCTGCACATTTGCGGGTCTTCCGAGTTGCCCTCATCTGATAACTTGACATCACCTTCGGGAAGTGAATTGATTTCAGCAGGAGCAGGAGCAGCAGCAGCACTTGTGCCGGCAGTATCCCTTGATTTTACTCTCCGTCTCTGCCTGGTGGGTCTAGACCTGGACTTGCGATCGACGGAAGAAGTAGCATTCTGTAAAATAGGAAGCTCTCCAAGAACGACTCTCTTCTTGTTAGCAGAGCGGTCATCGGGGGTAGCGGCTTCGGCGGCCCTCTTCTTAGAACCCCTAGTGAATCGAAATATATTCTCCTTATCCGCCATAGTTTCAGTCGACCTGGGATCTGAAAAGGGAAGGGAGAAGGAGAAGGAGAAAGGGAATATGTTCGGTTAAGTGAGGTTTGAGAGTTGGCGCGGGTAGAATATGTACTAACAATGAAATTGGGAATAGATTTTGGGCAAAATGAGAAGCGCCAGTTTTTGTTTTCAAAACAATGAAACGAAATAAAGTAAATCTGCAGAAACATTAAGGTTGCGCGCTCTTCCATTCGGGAACAAGCTTTCAGATTTTAGCCTCAATTTTGAAAATTTTCAGACTTTCCCCATTTTGGTACTTCCCGGGTTTTAAAGTGAAACGCCAGCGTTTCTTATTTTTGGAGGATCCCCAAATTCCCAATCATATTTCCCCCCCCCCCCCCCCCCCCCCGGCCGCTCCTTCACCACTTCTAATTATTCCTTTTTTCTTATTTATTTAAATTAATGTATAATATACTATTTTCCCATCATTTAATCCATCTGAATTTAATTTCTAATTTTTCAGATTAAATAAACTAATACTTTATTTTAAATTCAATTACAATTTTACCCATACATTTCTTGATTTAAATTATTATACTCCAATGAACAACCCACCCAAAGTTCAATTAAAGAAAGAAAGAAAAAAAGAAGTTTATCCCTCAACAAAACCCATCATTTAGGAGAAAACCCAAAGTTGAGTCAAAATACCCCAAATCCAGTCAGAAAAGTAAGTTGAATTTAGGAGTTAGAAAGCAAAAAAAAGTGCAGTTGAAACTATGAGTAAAAAAGAAAATAATAAAATATAAATATTTATAAAGTTGTGCTAAAAATATACTAATAATTTTGTTTTTTAATTTATATTTCCTCGTCCTCCTCTATTGCTTGAACTTGTTTAAAAGCAAACTTTAGGTTATTGTAAGTAAAAATGTTAGATCCTTATAGTTGTACAACGTTGTCCTTTTTTTTCTCCCAATATTTCATTTTCACCATATCTATAATTAGTAAAGCTTGAACTTTATGCAGGACTTTGTCATAAATTCACAATCACAGCCAAACATGGATAATTAAGGGCTATTATATTAAAACGCAAAAAAAAATAAAAAAAATAAAAAAAAAATTGAATTGTGGAGAAGATGAGTAGGTATCTTGACCATGCAGGCCTGAAACAGCAAAAAATTGAAAAAGTGAAGTATAAATTGACATCATTGTAATTAGACAATATTGATTCTGTATTTATATTTATTAAGAAAAATTATGTACTTTAGGGGCTAAAATATTCCACGCGTTTTATGACAGGAAGTCAAATATGAATGGGACACTAATATGTAGCTAGATCTTAGCCTGTTTCAGCAATGACAAATGTTACATGTATCGCAATGACACAGTGTAAAGTTAAAAAGAGAGCGGCTTTTCGGGTGGCCACGCCCCACATTGGTTGGCCCAGCCCAAGTTTTTGCCTAATGAGACAATGGTGAACTCTTGTGATAAGGCATTTTTTGTCAAATTTTGCAAGACAATTCTTGTTCACTTGATGGAAGTGTTTCTATTGTACTGAATTTGTAATGGGTAAGGGCTTTTTTTTTTCTTTTTTTTTTTTGGGTTGAAGTTTAAAAGAATTGTATTATCTTTAACAAATATTTAAAATTAGAATCGATTTTTACCCGGCAACTCCGAGGGTTCGCCGGTTTCCAAGACCGCTGTTATCGCCGTCAGGAACAATCGACGAGATTTCTAGTGATTGGTGGGAAAGAGGGCACTCCGCTGTGAAATGTCGATGAAATTTTCAGTGATCGTATTTTGATTTTCTTCGGGAATAAGATTGGAAGACGACGCTGTGGTGCCATCCTCACGTCGCGAGTGAGCCGATCTAATCTCTCAACGAGAAGGAGGTCGGTCAGGGAACGACGAAAGAATCAAGTTAACAGAGACGATCCATTATCGATGCCAAGATGAATTCACGTACCCGATGACACGGTTTTCGTTCAAGGAACTCAGGATGGCCTCAATCTACGAACGAGTTGCTTGTGGAGACAAATTGGGGAGAAACGTTGCTCCTAAATGGTCAGAGCTCGCTGGAAAAAGCAGAGGCGGTTGGTTTTCGTCGGAAGAACTCGGAACGGCCTCAATCAGGGAGAGGATTGCCAGTGGATACAAATTGGGGGAGAACGTTCCTCTTAAATGTTCAGAGCTCGCCGGAGAAAGCAAACACAATTGCAGTGGCTGATTAACCTGTTGAATCACAGAACCACGCCGATTCTTTCTCTACATTTCACCGATTGAAAATTGGAAGTACTGAAAATGAAAACTGGGGATTAGGTTGAAAGTTAGGGTTACGTACGCGTAAAAGTTCCGCGGACGTTGCAGAGGAATTGCACTGCTGGTGGAGCAAGAACAATTGCTGCAAAATTTATCATTCGAATTGTAAAATTCAGCCGCAAAGGAGCAAATAGCAGTAGAATCCATCGATCAATCAATCAAAAACAGCCAGCGCCACTAACCTTGCGCACAAGCACTTTCCTCAAGGTTTCCTCGAGGATTTTCTCCACATTTTCCGCCTCGCAGAGCGTGATAATCTCCGATGAATCGCCTTCAAATGCCCTAAAATTGAACCATCCATAACAAACTTAACAATCCAAATAATTTTTAAGTTTTTCTTCAGATTGAACGTTACCTAAGCTGCCTCCTTAGATCCTGAAACTGAGATTCGCTGCTGAGAATTTCATGTTGAATATTCCGACGTCGTGTTCAAGTTCAACAGTAATTATATAAAACCCGCTCGAAATCGCAGAGCAAATAGAGGTACCAGTCTCGTCGCCGAAAGTGGAATTCATGTGTACCTTTTTGCCATGCTCATTGCTACCACCGCTACCTCACATGAACCCATTAAAGTGATTCTTTAATTAATAATCATCCAATAACTCGACATGCAGAATTTTTATTTTCTAAAATAAAAATCTATAATGTATATAGATCATTTACATATAATATATAGAACTCAACTAATGCAAATAAAAACAAAATATAATATAATATAGGTGCCTTTGATATCTATTCAGGACTTAGGACTCGTGCAGTAATAATTTCATTTTTGCTTTTCTAATGCTTGTTTTGTTTCATTTTTGTAATTATGATCTTCGCATATTTTAAATAAACATTTTTAACTTCTAACTAAATTCTAAACACAAAAATATTTTTTTGAAATTCTTTCTTAAAAGAAAAAAAGCAATAGAAACTATTTTTTATTTTTTATTTTCAAAACTTAGTTTGATTTTTAAAAAATTTTATAAAAAAGTGTGTAACAAAAAATCTAGATTTATGGTTAGAAATGCCGGAATAGGCTTAATTTTCAAAAACAAGATGGTTAACAAGTAATAAGACTAACAAAACTAACTGAATAGTGAGGAAAAATTATCTCACCATAATTTTATTCATTTCCTGATAGGTATATATAACAAATGTGTAGTAGTAAATAACCAATGACAATATGACACCTGTACACATAATACTCCCCCTCAAGATGGGGCAAAAATGTTCAAAATACCCATCTTGGAAATTAAAGAAAACAAAACATTAGATGATAATGGCTTAGTAAACATATCAGCAATTTGAAGATGTGTGCGAATTGGAAGAAGCTTCAAAAAACCAGAAGTAATCTTCTCTCGTATAAAATGACAGTCCAATTCTATGTGCTTCGTTCGCTCATGAAACGTTGGATTTGAAGCAATATACACGGCTGCCTGATTGTCACAAAACATGGTTACAGATGTAGAAGGAACATGTAGATCAGTCAGCAATGATTGCAACCAAACTAGTTCACATAAAGTCAAGGCAAGAGCTCGATACTCTGCTTCTGCTGAAGATCTGGAAACCACAGTCTGTTTCTTAGACTTCCAGGATACCAAAGAATCTCCCAAGAATATACAAAAACCTGTGGTTGATCTACGCGTGTCTGGACAAGAAGCCCAATCAGAATCAGCAAAGGCACGTAATTGAAAATTGGTAGTAGGCTTAAGAAGAACACCTTGGCCAGGAGCGTTCTTTAGGTACCTTAACAAATGAAGAGCTGCTGATAAATGTGCTTTGGTTGGCTGAGAAACAAACTGACTTAGTTTGTTGACGGCAAAACAAATATCTGGTCGAGTAATCGTCAAGTATAACAAGCGACCTATCAATCTTCGATAAAGAGATGGATCATTTAGAAGGTCAGATTGAATCCGATTTAATTTGAGCATGGGATCCATGGGAACAGCTTCAGGTTTGGCAGCTAACAATCCAGAATCTTCAATCAACTGAAGTGCATAATTCCGTTGGGACAAGAATATACCTTGGGAAGACCGTGCCAATTCTATCCCAAGAAAGTACTTCAAATTTCCCAAGTCTTTGAGTTTAAACTGCTGATTAAGGAGGACTTTAAGGTTGGCAATGGCAGTTTCATTGGCACCGGTTATGATGATATCATCAACATAAACCAAAAGGGCTAAGAAATTGTCACCACTGCCTTTGACAAATAATGAATAATCAGCTTTAGACTGAGTGAATCCAAGGGATAGCAAAGCATCAGAGAACTTGGCAAACCACTGTCTGGATGCTTGCTTTAAGCCATAAATGGATTTGTGTAATCGACAAACAGCACGCTCCCCCTGTCTTGGGACATACCCTGAAGGGTTATAACCCATTGGTAAATCCATGTACACCTCTTCAAATAAATCTCCATGAAGGAAGGCATTGTTAACATCCAGTTGTATGATGGGCCAATGGAAAGAAATAGCCATTGTTAGAAGGACTCGAATGGTAACATGTTTGGCAACTGGTGCAAAGGTTTCAATAAAATCCAGCCCCTCCTGTTGAGTATAACCCTTGGCAACCAACCGGGCTTTATATCTTTCAACTGAGCCATCAGCCTTATGTTTAACTTTGTAAATCCACTTACACCCTATGGAATGTTTATTAGCAGGCAGAGTAACAACACTCCATGTGTGGTTAATTTCCATAGCATCTAATTCATCTTTCATGGCTTGTTTCCAGTGATCAAATGGTATTGCTTGGTGGTAAAACTGTGGTTCATAATGAGAGGATACATTAAGGGTGAATGCTTGGTAAGGGGGGAGAGATTATTATATGCAAGGTAATTTTGTAAGGGATATTTGGTGGATGTCATGGATAAGGGTTTGGAAGATATCAAGCTACAATGGTAATTTTGTAGATAAGCAGGAGGCTTTATGACTCTTGTGGATTTCCTGATTCTAGGAGAATCAGGTTGTGTTTCAGGCTGTGTTTGAACCAAGGTGTGTTGATGATCAGGTTGTGTTTCATGAGTTGGTTGGGTGTCTGAATGTATTGGAAGATCAAACTGTGTTTCAGGTGAAATGGCTTGAAGACTAGCTCGGGTATCAACTTCATTCTCATTTTCTAATGCAATATCAATTGGTCGAGGAAGTACAACATCGGATGGAAAATGGGGTTGGTTATGTAATTCAGTGACTTTGTGGAAAGGAAACACATCTTCATGGAAAATGACATCTCTAGAAGTAAAAAACTTCTGATTATCAATGTCATACAATCGATAACCTTTAACTCCTGGAGGATAACCAACAAAAACTGCGGGAATGGCTCGAGGAGAGAACTTATGCCTGCTGGATAATAAGGTTGAGGCAAAGCAAAGGCAGCCAAATACTCTGAGGTTTGAGTAGTCAGGCGTGGTTCCATTTAGCAAGGCATAAGGGGTGTTCCACTTTAAAAACTCTGAAGGAGTTCTATTGATGAGGTAAACAGCAGTTAAAACACAATCACTCCAAAAAAACAGGGGTATTCTCGATTGAAAGTATAGCGCACGGGCAACATTGAGGATATGCTGATGTTTCCTTTCTACTACTGAATTTTGTTCAGGTCTAGCCACACAGGAGAACTGATGAACAACACCCTTTTTAGCAAAGAATTCTTCAAATAGTAATTCTGGTGCATTATCAGAACGAAAGGCTTTTATAGATTTGCCATACTGTGTCTGAATTAGTTGGAAAAATTGAGGAATGATGGTAAGGACATCAGACTTGCGTCTTAACATATAGACCCAAGTGTATCGTGTGCAATCATCAACTATGGTGAGAAAATAAGTGTAACCAGCATGTGAAGGTGTAGCAAAAGGACCCCAAATATCAGCATGTATCAAGTCAAAAGGAGCTAAAGACAAATGATTATTCGATGTAAAGGATAATCGTTTTTGTTTAGCTAATGGACAAACTACACATGGTGCATTATGCTGATCAGAACATGAATCAATATGTAAAACATGTTTCAAACTATTTAAACGTTTAAAAGATGGATGACCAAGCCTGGAATGCCATGTATCTGCTGAAATCTTGGCAACCGAGGCTGCACAAACAGGAGTTTCTTGTGCAGAATTGGTCCCAGACTCATCCAAAACATACAGCCTATCTTTGATTTTACCCTTGCCAATCGTTCGCAAAGTGGACTTGTCCTGGATTGTACAGCAATCATTGGAGAAGTTAACCACAATAGAATTATCAGATGTAAGGGCACTGATGGATAGAAGGTTATACTGAAATTGAGGTACAAACAGAACATGCTGAAGCTGTAGAGAGTCAGATATAGATACTGAACCAGCATAACGAACAGGCAAGCAAGTAGTATCCGGCAAGACAATTGATGTGTTAACAGGCAACATTGATGTAAAGGCTGTACGATTGAAACATATATGTGCAGATGCACCAGAATCCATTATCCAAGAATTGTTAGGTGTAGAAATATTTGTACAAATACCTGCAAGGTAATTGGTGGTTGCATCAGATTCTGTTTTAACTGCTGCTAATTTGGTCTGTAACATAGTGAGAATCTCATGACACTGAGCAAGAGTGTTGGACGATCCCGTAGAAGATTCTCCAGTAGTTGAGTTGGTGCTGATACCATTATTGGCCACCACATTTGCAGTATTACTAGGAGAAGTCCCAGTAAACTGAGTAGAAGAAGTCTGATGTTGTTGCTGGTTGCGTTGCCCTCCTTTTTGGCGATAACCAGGAGGGAATCCATGGAGACGATAACATCGATCTATTGTATGTCCAGAGATTCCACAATTGGTACAGATTGGTCGATCCTTCTTTTGGCGACTAGAAGGATTATTCGAGTTTCCATCTTTCGAGGAAGATCTTTCCTTAGCAGCCGCAATATGGTTAGCAGATAATGGAGAGAGAACTGGAAGTGAGCGTTGTTGTTCCTCCTGAGCAATTAAGGCCATAGCCTTGTTAACGGGTGGAGGTGGATCCATGAGAAGTATTTGAGATCGCGCCGGGCCATAAGACTCATTTAAACCCATGAGAAAACTCATAAGGTATTCATATTGATGGAATTCTTCAAGATCTTTAGTTCCACCACATGAACACTTTCCGCAAGTACAAGCAGGTCGATATGTGGTATATTCATCCCATATGCTCTTCAATTGTGAGAAATACATGGTGACAGAGTGCTGATCTTGAGTAAGGGTTGCTAGACTGCGTTTGAGTTGGAAGATTCGAGGCCCGTTCTTTCGTTGAAAGCGTTCTTTAAGATCAAGCCATATGGATCTTGCAGAATCAGAGAAAAGAATGCTTGAAGAAATACCTTTCGAGACAGAATTGAGGATCCAGGCAATCACGATGTGGTTATTTCGAATCCATGCTGAGAGCAGGGGACCAGTCGGTTGGGTTAGAGTTCCATCAATGAACCCTAACTTGTTGCGAATGGAAAGGGCTAACAGCATAGAGCGACTCCATGTGATGTAGTTTTCATCCGTGAGCAATTCAGAAACCAAGACAAGGTTGGAAGTGTCACTATGATGAAGAAAGTAAGGGCTCTGAGAGGCTTCAGATGAGATCAAAGAAGAAGAAGGTGAGCCCGCTGCAAACGTCTGTTCTTGATCTCCAGCCATGAGGGTAGTTAGATTTCGTCGATGACAACGGAAGAGGGAATTTCTTCTGATACCATAATAAGACTAACAAAACTAACTGAATAGTGAGGAAAAATTATCTCACCATAATTTTATTCATTTCCTGATAGGTATATATAACAAATGTGTAGTAGTAAATAACCAATGACAATATGACACCTGTACACATAATAACAAGATTTTAGTTTTTTTGTTCTTTATTTTAAAAATTAAGTTTATAAACACTACTTCTTCTTATAAATTTCTTGGTTTTACTATTCACTTTTCGTTAATATTTTTGAAAATTATACCAAATTTGGAAATTTATATAAAATAAAAAAAAATTAAAAACATTTCTTATTTTTAGAATTTTAACTAAGAATTGAGCGATTCTTCAAGGAGCATGAAAACCGAGGGGGGAAAATACAGAAAAGTAATTAATAAATATAAAATCATCACCAAAAGAATATAAGACATATACCTTTTGGCTAAGATCAAGTGTGGTAAAAGAATATAAGACATTTGACTAATATGATTCACTCTGTCTACAATATTGCAAATTAGAAAATAAATTTTATTGACTAATCTATTGGTAAGTTCATAATATGATTGTTGTCATTATTTGTTTATTCGGAACTACAATAACATTAAATTGATCCATAACAAATTAGAGATGGAAATTTGGAAAACAAAATAAAATAAAATAAAAGATCTTGGGCTAGTCTTGTGGTAGGTTGCATTCTTGCCTCAACGTATTGATAGCCACAGTGACAGGCTACTCAATAGAACATATTGATTAATTTTTAGTTGTCTACGGTTTAATTGAGTTTTCATTTGCAATTTGTAGTGATCCACCTAAAATATGTGCATGATCATAATAAGCCTCGAGGTTATCAAAATACGAAGAAAATAAAAGGTAATAATCTACCGACCTTTATTGCCTATCTTGAGGGATGTTGGAGATTTGCTAATTGTATTTATATTTTTCCTAAGATAGTTTCTGCTTTTTTTTCTTAATTTGAAATTTTCATGCAGTATATTTTTCATTTCCCAATTTAAAAAATCTCAGTAGATCTATATTGATTGATATTTTTCTTTTTTTATGGTGGATGTTATTTTGACAGAAATATATGAAAACTCTTTTCTTAGTTGGCCAATGGTTTTTAAAATAAGAATTTTGGCTCCTTCGAAAGATTTGTGCTTCATTGTGTTTCAATCATTGCTTATTGGTTTTCACTGTGTAAGTTCATCATTTGATGTTTTCAAAACCCTGAAGATAGTCTCAATCTTAAGGGGGCCTAAAGCATCACTACAGAGGAGGGATTCTCGATCTTAGGGGAAGCCTAAGACTTCATTCATTGGGAAGGACTTCTCCATCTTAGGGAGACATAAGATTCATAAGTGAAGGGAGTTCACTGAACCACGATGAATATAATAAAGCTGAGAGGATTCTCGCGTAATGTCGGAAGTCAAAATGTTCGACACTAATATTATCACACTTAAGGGGTGCCTAAGTTCAGTTGAGAGGGAGTCTCACATCTAGGGGGAGCCTAGGTGTTTAGCAATTTAAACTCAAAGTCACTTTATGAATCGTTACTTTGCATATAAGTATTTTGTTGTAAACACTTAACTTATTAATATTAATGGATTATTTTTTACGGCACACTGCCTCCAGACATAGGTAGTTTATGGTTACCAATTTCTATGTGCAATTACTCTTTTACTTGGTTAATTGTTATAGTGTTTTTTGTTTAACATCCATGTTTTAAGTGACGAGTCATCTTAGAACTTTTTCAAGAGAGATTTATGAATTGTTCCAACACGTGTTTAATTCTCCAACGTACAAAAAAAAATATTATTTTCTTTTTCCTATTTTAACAAATTGATCACAGATTCAGGATGAAATTAAAAAGGTCGAAGAAACAACAAAATAACCTTGACTTCCTAGAGAAAAAACACGAGACATTGGGAAGGGAGACAGAATGGCGAGAGCAATATCAGCATCACTGCAAAGAACAGAGATTTTGTATGCTTTTTCATTATCAGTCCCTTTCTTCGGCGGTAGAAAGCTCATCCGTTATATTAGCATTCTCAACCCTTTCGATTGGAAGCTTCACCGGCCATTTTTTCTCTACTGTAAAGTTAAATCGTTTTTGCTGTGAAATAATTGTGATAGAAAATGGGGTAAAAACCATGCAATAGTAGAAGAATTCTTACCGACTTTATTTTTTTGTATACAGAGGAGACTCTCTTATAAAAAGAAAGTTCTTATTTTATCTCACAATTTACTTGATTTTGGATAGATTGCTCGCAATAGGTACTCACTTGTCCACATATAATTTGACCACCAAACAAATTCAGTGTTTTGAAACTGATCGTGATTAATGTGAATAATCTGATTGTCACGAATTAATCTCTGACAAAGTATAATGTTCAATGGCTACAAATAACCTCCAAGAAATTATATTGAAGTACTATTATTTATCTGTTTTTAACTATTTTTACAACTAGATATTCTCTTTCGGCGTTAATTGTAAAAAAATACATGACTTTTTTTTGGGAAATTTTTACAAATAAAAAAAATGTCAAGCTATTTACATAAAATAGCAAAAAAAAGTACTGATAGACATTGATAGACTTCTATCAGCATCTATCAGTGATAGACATCTATCATTTTTATTGTTGATAGATCCTGATAGACTTCTATCCGCGTCTATCACAACTATTTAAATTTTTTGCTATTTTGTGTAAATAGTTTACCTTATTTTTCTGTTTTTAAAATTTCCCATTTTTTTAAGCAACATTTTAAAATTAGAATTGCACGTATCTATCCATTTGTGGTGGAAACAACAGACTTCAAGGGTATAGTGTATTAAATGGAAATTATAAAATTAAAAGTTTTAAAATCTTACTAAACATAAATTTCAATATTATATTTAATAAATCAATTGATTTTAAAAGTTAACTAATGTATAAGAAGCTAATACGTTTGTCTCTTGACCGATGAATTGTTTTTAAATTTAAATATTAGTGTCCAATTGTTACTCAACATTAAAATCTTACAACAAACTCTTATGCAACTGATTTAGACGTATAACTTCACCCCAAAAAATCATATTAAAATCTTTCAACCTCACTTACTGTCGAAATACACAAAAAACATGTTAAATTCATTGTAGTATAGTAAGTACATATCATTCCAACATATGTAATTTATATTTAATCAATTATGTACTCCATATTAGTGATGTGATATTAAATTTGTCTTTACCTATTAGCTGAAGCTTTTGAGTTAATTGATAATTTAAGATGATATCAAAGTAGGTGTTTCGGAAAAGTCCTATATTCAAACTCCTGCAATATTATTTCCTCTCCATTTAATCTTGATTTCCACTTGTTTGGTATTTTTCATATTTCAAACCCATAAGTAAGGAGAAGCGTTGGTGATATGATATTAAATTTTTGTTGACTTATTAATTTAAAATTTTTAGTCAATAGGTGATTTAAGGCTACAAATTTATAAATATTGTGTGAATTTTTTTTCCAAACAAGGTAACCTGTCAACAAAAGTACAAGTGGGGAGATATGCCATTTCTCCATCCCTTAGACTTGAAGAATTGGTGAAAACCAACATAAAAATCTAATCTTGTTTTTCCTCTTCCCCATAAAACGTGAGGGCTGATCTATATCAGCAAATAAAGTTTTCGAATATATATTTTAATCCATACGTGTTTGAAAAACAATCATTTTAATTGTTGTCATTATTGTGTTGTTAATAATATCCAACCTATTTAATAGCTTTGGTGTGGTCAATTTGAGTAATCAACACGAGATTGTACTTTAATTGGCATTAGGTTCTTATCTCCCACACCATATATAGTGTTTAACTAAAGAAAAGGTCAAATGGAGTATAGATAAATTGTTTAAGGTACTATTCTATGATCAAAAGTTCAAATCTTACTCTCACATATTTTCAAGCACGTAATAGATTAATTGATAACTAAAAGAGTTAATTAAAAAAAAAAAATAATAAGATTCACTAGACACAAAATTAAAACTTCATATACTCATTCAATTTAAGTTGGACACCAGGTCAACAATAGACGCTATCTAAAATACCTTTGAAGTACACAAACTAAATAGATACATCTCTAACATTTAAAAACACTTTGGAAAAAAAAAACATTTTAGTACACGTATTTATTAAGAACATTTTAAGAAATAGAAAAATGAGAGAAACTATTTACACAAAATAACAAAATTTTTAGATATATTTAATAGACGCTGATAGAAGTTTATCATGATCTATCAATAATAGAAATGATAGAAGTCTATCAATGTCTACGAGTATTTTTTTTTATATTTTCTGTAAATAGTTTAACATTTTGTTATATGTGAAAATTTCTCTATTTATTAGATAGTTACATTTCTTTAAAAAAAAAAATCTTAATATAGGTATATAAGCTTTCATCTTTGTGTTTAATTAAGTGCCATTAAACTTCTTCAATAAAAAGAATCCTCTTTCAATTTTAAAATATGTTTAATAAGTATTTGAATATTAAAAGGTGTTTAATAGTTCAACATTTCTCTAATAATTATATATTTAAACTTTGAAATATGAATTTAACAAGTCATTAATGTATTAAACATTTCTTTTCTTTTAATTTTGTACATGTATTAAAAAATTTGAGATCTATTAAACACGAGTTTGATTATTAAATTTATAGTTTAATAAAATGAATAAATGAAAAGGAAAAAAGTGAAGACAGAAAGGATATATGTGATCCGTCCATTGCTTTTGGCATTAGGTCTTGGCACGAGGCTTTCTGATGGGCCCATGTGAGCACTGAGTGGGCAGGGCCCATGAAGAGATGGCAGGGAATTACCCACTGGATCATTATGCCCTCCACATTGTTATCGCCTCATTTGTCTGTGCCCCACTGCGGTACGCCGGTACCCATTATGGGCTACATCACATTTCATTTATTTCCTTCTTCTTATTATTCTCTTTAAAACTCCATTATTCTATTTAATTCCTCATTCATAAACTAAAATCTTTCTTAATTTACTAATAATCCCATTGTCGACCACAATCCAAATGACTTTCATCTCGTTTCATTTTCCGTATCATTGATTGGCTATTTAAAAACCGTTACATTATTAATTTTGGTCGAATCTCGTAAATTATTATTATTATTATTATTATTATTATTATTATTATTATCTCCATCAAAACCACCTATTTGTTTCCTATGTTTTGTATATAACCCCGAACCTTAACATTGTCCAATGGTAATGTAGTTAGTGGAAATTAAGGTTTCAAAATTCAATTGTCACATAAAAAGCAAATTGAAAATTTTCAGCAGAACTCATTGATTCTTTGACCATCCCAACAAATATAGTTATAAACATATAATTCTCAGAGGTAAATGTCCATGGCGATCCCATTCCTAAATCTTGTGATTTTAGTTGTGCTTCAAATCTTCACAAATCACTTTCTTCACAGAATTCGAAACCTCCCACCGAGCCCATTTCTTTCTCTACCGATTATAGGCCAACTCTACCTCCTTAAAAGCCCTCTCCACCGGACTCTATCGGAAATCTCACGCCGCCATGGCCCAATCCTCTTCTTCCGGTTCGGTTTCCGCCCAGTCCTGGTCGTTTCATCTCCGTCGGCCGTCGAGGAGTGTCTCTCCAAAAACGACGTCGTCTTCGCCAACCGGCCTCGTCTCGTTAGCGGCAAATACCTCGGTTACAATTACACGAGCCTCCTCTGGGCACCGTACGGCGAACATTGGCGAAACCTCCGCCGAATCTCGTCGTTAGAAATCCTTTCCAGCCACCGTCTCCAAACGCTTTCCTGTATTCGCGTGGACGAAGTCCGTATGCTGATCCGGAGGCTATACAACGCCGAAAACGACGTCGTCGATATGAGAACAGAGTTTTTCGAGTTGATGTTCAATATCATGATGAGAATGATCGCTGGAAAACGGTATTACGGGGAAGACGTGGCGACAGATTCAGAGGAGGTGGGGAGATTTCGGGAGATTCAGGAGGAGACGTTTCGATTAAGCAGCAAGACTAATTTGGGGGACTTTTTGAGGATTGTGAAATGGGTTGGATTATCCAAAGGGCTTGAAAATAAATTGAGGGAGTTGCAGATTAAGAGGGATATTTGGATGCAGAGTTTGATTGATGAACATCGAAAGCAAATGAAAAATACTCCTAATTATTCTTCTCTTCAAAGTGATGCTAAAAAAACTATGATTGAAGTTCTCCTCTCCCTGCAACAAAAGGAACCTCACTATTATAAGGACGAGTTTATCAGAGGCCTCATGCTTGTGAGTTACCTCATTTCCCACTTCAAAATCTGAGGATGAATAAAACTAATGAATTTGGATTATTGTAGGTGTTGCTATTAGCAGGAACAGAAGGTTCCATCAATACAATGGAGTGGCTTCTGTCACTATTACTCAACCATCCAGACTGTCTTCAACGGGCCCAAATGGAAATCGACGACGTCGTGGGAAGATCCAATCGGATCCTGGAGGAATCGGATCTGGCCCATCTTCCTTACCTCCGTAGCCTAATCCACGAGACTCTTCGAATGTACCCACCCGGCCCATTATTGATTCCCCACGAATCATCGGAGGATTGCCACGTCGGAGGGTACCGGGTCCCAGCTGGCACAATGCTATTCGTCAACGTGTGGGCGATCCAAAACGATCCCACCGTATGGGTGGAGCCTGGAAAATTCAAGCCGGACAGATTTGGAAGCGAGGGAGAGGGGTTCAAGTGGATGCCATTTGGGGCCGGGAGGAGGAGGTGTCCCGGCGAGGGCTTGGGGCTGCGCGTCGTTGGATTGACCGTTGGATCGCTGATTCAGTGCTTTGAATGGGAGTCAGTGGGCGGAGAATCTATTGATATGAGGGAAGGCGGTGGACTGACCTTGCCCAAAGCCCTTCCCCTCCACGCACTTTGCCGACCCCGTTCAAATGCCGCACGTTTGCTTCCCCAAATTTGATTCAAAATGCATGGTTTAGTGCAATCGTTTTCAATTTAGTTCAAGAATTTGAAATGTTTTTATTTATATATTTTATCATTCTCAGTTATAAACAAAAATTAGGTTTGTATTAACTCTATCAAATTAGGCCGACTTTAATAGATTAATTAATTAAACAGTAAAAATCACTCAATATATATAAATTTAATAGATTAATTAATTAAACAATAAAAATCACTCAATATAATTGATAAGAATGAGTTAAATGAGAATTCATAATAATTTTAATTATAAATATTTGAAAATGGAGTATATTTATCACTAAAATTAACCGATTAATATATTTAATGAATGTCATATTGATTATAATTTCGTATTTACTCATTTTTATTTAATTGATAGTGATCTTAATTTTAATTAAATAATAAAAAAATATTTTAATAAACAGTATATTATATAAACAATGGGATAGAAATATGATATGGTAATAAAAAAAATTATTTTTTTATATATAAATGTGATAGGTTAGTAATGAATGAGGTAATAAAAATTAATCTCAATGAATAATTAACCAATTATAAGTAATCAATAATAATCATGTATTCATAACGAATAATAATCAATTATTTTTATTATTAAAAAATGAATTATGGTACTAATTAAATTTAAATAATTATAATTTATTAATTAAATATATTTAAGATATTATTAGACAATTAATAATTCATGTAGTGGGTAGTAGCATTCATTAATAATCTTTTATTGCAAAATATATTAAGTAAATGTTTTAATATATTATTATTTATTTATTAAACTAAATATCTATGTTGATTTTGTCAGATTAATATTAATTGGTTAATTAATTAACTATATCCAAAATAAAATTGCATATAAAATAAAAAATAGAAAACAATGGGGTAAAGACAATATTTATCTATGAGGAAAGAGGATGCATGAGGATTGCTTATTCTAAGATAAAAGGGTTGAAAATTGTGAAACAAGAATAGGTTTTAGATGCTTGTGTCAATTCTCATAATCCTACCGATCCCTAGAGGATAAATTAACCCGATTAATAGAGTAAAATTGTTATCAAGAGGAAGATATTACAATTCTAATTCATTTTCCCAATCGTTTTATTAACCACATTTACTTCTCAGTAAACGCAATCTCGTAATATGAAAAGTGACACACATTTAAATAAGTTACCATAAAAATTAGTTAACAATATTATGTGTGTTATGAATAATTAAAACAATCAATTACGATTGCAACAATTTTGATTACGGAGCATTAAACATAGCCTAAATTTAAAATTAATTTATTAAAATGTATGAATTTAAATTGAACCTATTTTAAATAATAGATATTTTAACTAAAATAGATGACTATACTAAATGTATATTTGGTAGTGATTTTAAACTCGTCGAATTCACTTGTCATTTTTTAAATCACTCTAAAACACTTTTAATCACTCAAAATTAATTTTAATTTTCAGATCATCAAAATTAGCTTGAACGTATTAAAAACATGTTTTATAGTTATTTTAAAAATGACAAAAGTGATTTCAACCTGTTTAAAATTCATCCCAAACATGCTATAGACATGTATCAAACATAAGTCCAATGATCAAATATGTATTTTTAATTTGCCGAGGGTCTCATATTAATAAAATCAAATATCACATAAGATACATGAATTACTTATCTTATTGTTAATTAAATTTTGAATTAGAATTTCATATAATTTAATATAACATTAATGGATTAGGACAAATTAACTGTACTGTTAAATCAACATAAAACAACTAAATTATCATTTATCTACAAGCTGTCACATCTTGTTTTAGTTATCTATTTAGCTCTCACGTTCGCGAAGCTTGAGAGTGACTATGTTTTTTCTTTTGCCTCTTTGTTTATGCGATAATGAAATTAATTTGGATGTACATATAACATCTCCTTCATGAAGCCAAAGGGATATTAAAATGAGTTGATGTTGAAAGACAAAGCATCGTTGCTCAGTTGATACTCTGCTCCTTTAAGTCGGTAAATGACAAAATTCCGGCTACACCCCGCCGTATCCATCACATCCCAACAATGCCCCCCCCTGCCAAGTGCCATACTCTGCACCGCCCCATTATTTATTTTTCCCTTATTTAATATCTTATCGCATTATAAACATGATTTTTAATTTCCAGTGGCCCGCTAGCCCTTATACCCATGTGAATTCAATGCATTTTTTACACACACACGGAAACTACAAAGAAATGGGACAATAAATACCAATCACTGAACTGACGCAGTCGCATTTATTTTATTTATATATTTTGGCTAATCTTTCATCTCTCTACCTAACAATAGGCTAAAAAACGGACAGAATATTATATTTTTCTAATACGAACCAATTAATCGACCGACGTCACCAACGTTCATTTTATATATAGTTTTCAGAAAGAAAAAGAAAATTATAACTAAAACTCTATGTGAAGTCACGAGCTCGATTATTTAAGTAAGCATCAGAGATTTAAACTACGCTAAAGGCATGGAAGTCTTGAGATCTATATTTGTATACATTCCACTATTTATAGTGTTGTATATATTAACAGAGCAGCTTCTTCACAAGATTAGAAACCTTCCGCCCACACCTTTCCCTTCGCTTCCAATCATCGGCCATCTCCACCTCTTGAAGAAACCCATCCACCGGACTTTGGCGGAGATCTCAAACCGCTACGGTCCAGTTGTGTTTCTCCGGTTCGGGTCACGCCAAGTTCTCGTGGTATCGTCTCCTTCCGCAGCTGAAGAATGTTTGACCAAGAACGACGTCGTGTTTGCGAATCGGCCTCGTCTCATTATATCCAAGTGGTTCGGTTACAACAACACGAATCTTGTATGGTCTTCTTATGGGGACCACTGGCGGAACCTCCGCCGAATCTCCACCGTTGAAGTCTTGTCCACTCATCGCCTTCAAATGCTCTCAACCGTCCGCCTCGAAGAGGTCAAGTCTTTGATTCGAAAGCTCGCGAATGGTGAAAACCAAGTGCATAACATGAAGAATGCGTTTTTTGATCTAACTTATAACGTAATGTTGAGGATGCTCGTCGGAAAGCGGTTTTACGGTGAGGACGTGGATGATGCTGACGAGGCAAAGAGATTTAGACAGCTACAGGCTGAGTCAACTCAATTGGGTGGTAAGTCAAATTTACGAGACTTTATCCCACTCATATCGTGGCTGGGATTTGGGTCGACCATAGAGAATAAGATAATGGAATGTCACAAGAGAAGAGACGCTTTCATCCAGAATTTGATTGACCAACATAAAAAAAGAGTCGTTGATCAAACTGAAACCGATAATTTAGTTGGTGATGGAAGGAAGAAGACGATGATTGAAGTATTATTAGAACTACAAGAGTACGAACCTGAGCAGTATGATGATGAAACTATCAAAGCCCTATTGTTGGTAATTAATTAATCATTTCTTTAATTTATTTTTTACTAGTTTAATTTGATTGTGTTTATTCTTATCTTACCCTTTTGGACTTTAAGATCTTGATAAATGTTTTTTATTTCTTAATTAAAAATACGTTATAGCATTTCTTTAAATCTTCAATGTCTCAATCATTTGATTAGAAAAATAATTTTTCTTACTTTCTTCTCGTGTTTGGTTTCAAGAGATAATCTTTAAAAAACTCAAACGACTATCGTATTTAAACAAAATTAGGCCGGCAAAGTTAATAAGAGAGTTTAGACTAATACATATTTAATAGTCATTGTGTACTTGGACAGGTTTTGTTGGCTGCAGGTACAGAAACATCAGTGAGCACAATGGAATGGGCCCTGTCTCTTATGTTGAACGATCCTGAAGTTTTAAAGAAAATGCAAATTGAAATTGACAATCAAGTTGGCCACGACCGTTTGATTGACGAATCTGACGTGGCAGACCTTCCTAGCCTACGTGGCATCATCAACGAGACCTTACGAATGTACCCTCCAGCTCCATTGATGGTACCTCATGAGTCATCAAAAGACTGTACCGTTGGAGGGAATCATGTCCCACGTGGCACTATGTTGTACGTGAATTTATGGGCCATTCATAACGACCCTGAGATTTGGGCTCACCCAAAAAAGTTCAATCCAAATAGATTTGAGAGGTTTGAAAGTGAAAAGTATGGGTTCAATCTGATGCCATTCGGGTCGGGTAGAAGAGGGTGTCCAGGAGAGGGATTGGGCCTTCGAGTGATTGGGCTAGTATTGGGCTCACTGATCCAATGTTTTGAATGGGAGCGTCCTGGTGAAGAGTTGGTGGATATGACAGAAGGCATTGGAGTCTCTATGTCTAAGGCCCAATGCTTGCAAGCTAAATGTAGGTCTCGACCCATCGTTCATCGTCTTCATCTTTCTCATGCCAAATCCAACCCACGAGCAATTGATTGAGCCTCGACTCCATAGTTTCTTTTTCGAAAGGATGTGTAGCTCTATAGTTAAACTTTTTGATGCAGCTAACTAGTTTGATACTATATGTACGATGAAGGTTGACTATAAAGTTACTACCAAAATTTGAAATATCGATGTTGATAAAAATTTCGAGAAACTTTATGAAGATTGATGGAAATTATTATAATTAATTAATGAAATTTTGATTGTGGCTTAATTAGACTATAACTGACCATTCTTCATCACCATTTCTATAAAGTAAGACAACATTTGAATGTATATTGTAAATATCCGTGTTGATGCAAGAACAAAAATTTAAAATAAGATATGGAAAAATAATTATAAAATAATATCAAATATTGGTAATTAATTATAAAATTAAATGACGTGAAATATTTACGTACAAAATAATTTTAAATTGTTATTATAAAATGGAGTGGATACAAAAAAAAACATAGCATTAAACTTACATTAAATAATATAATAAGATATAAAAATCACAACATTAAACATAAAAATGATACATAAAACATAACTTTAAACATAACACAACATAATTGAAAAGAAATAAGAAAAGAGAAAATTCTATAAGAGCATGAGAGAAACTAACAGAAATATTAGAGAACTTGAGATTTGAGAGTGTGATGTGAAATAAGTGATTTGATGGCGGTAATTATAGGATAAATTGTGGATTTTATTTGATTTGTTTAAAGTATTTTTCTTGGAAATTAAAACTCTGAACGGTAAAAGAAGCAGGACTCACATCAATTCAAGTTAAAAGGTGAAATGACCTAAAAAATCGATGGAATTTTTTTTTTGAAGTAAGGTCACATTTATCAATCCGTAATGAAAATGAGTGTAATCGTATGTCTTTCTCATATTACATAGATTACATTAAACCTTGGGACTGGGGTAAACGTGGCCCAAGTTAAAAATAGATACATGGTTCCTTGAATATATATATATATATATTATGGTAAAGTATAAAAAATTCGAGTTAATTCAATTTTGAGGTGAAATTGTACATTGACATGTGAAACTATATAATTCGTGTAACTAATATAAGACTATAAAGCTGAAAATTTTCTATTGCGCTAGCACCGCTAATTACTTAAAAAAAAATCGAAATTTCAAGAAATTGGAGAAAATCGAAATTTCGAAACTTCGGTCCAGGTTTCAATTCCAATTTTTCACTGTGGTTACAGCTACGGTTTAGTCCTAAAAATCGAAAAGTTTATTATTATTATTATTATTGAAACGTGATATTATGTGAGTTGAAGTTGAAGTTATTCGTTTATTTAATTATTTATTTCCATTTTTATTTTTAATTTTAAAGTTTGTTGCCAAATGGCTTCAGGCTACAGGTTGGTTGAACTTGCAACTTTTCGGTTGCCTTGCCTCAGTGGTTGGTTATATATCTCCATTTTGGGTTCATTTAATCGACCAAAATGGTTTAGGCCTCTCCTTTAATTTCTAATAGAAGTAATCTTCAGACGAACAGCTATGGGAGCTATCTTTCTTTACATCCCTCTGTTTCTTGTGTTTTACATTTTAACAGAGCACTTCCTTCACAAGATCAGAAACCTCCCGCCCACCCCTTTCCCATCACTACCCATCCTTGGCCATCTCCACCTCTTGACCAAACCCATCTACCGCACTCTATACAACATCTCGAACCGCTACGGTCCAGTCGTGTTCCTCCGGTTGGGGTCTCGCTCGGTCCTGATCGTGTCGTCTCCTTCTGTAGCTGAAGAATGTTTGACTAAAAACGACATCGTGTTTGCAAACCGGCCTCGTCTCCTCATATCCAAGTGCTTCGGATACAACAGTACGAATCTCATTTGGTCATCCTATGGGGACAATTGGCGCAACCTCCGCCGAATCTGCACCGTTGAAATTTTGTCCACTCACCGCCTTCATATGCTTTCCATTGTTCGTTTTGAAGAGGTTAGGTCTTTAATTCAACGGCTTGTGAAATGTGAAAACCAAATAGTTAACATGAAAAATGCATTTTTCGATCTGACTTTCAACTCGATGTTGAGGATGATTGTTGGAAAACGTTTCTATGGCGATGACGTAGACGATGTTGACGAGGCAAAATTATTCAGGGAGTTACAAGCTGAGTCAACTCGGTTGACTGGTAAATCATATATAGGAGATTTTATTCCATTAATGGCATGGTTGGGATTTGGTTCGACTTTAGGGGAAGAGATGTTGGATTGTCAAAATCGAAGAGATGCTTTGATGCAGAGTTTAATCGAGCAACATCGAGGAAGAACGACAAAAATCGATGATTCGTTTCGTGATGGAAGAAAGAACACGATGATTGAAGTATTGTTAGAATTGCAAGAATCCGAACCTGAACAATATAAAGACGAAACTATCAGAGCGTTGATGCTAGTAATTCTCTCCCTCCTTTTATCATCTCTATTTAGTTCAAATAAATTACCGAAACTTTAAAAGCCTATTAAGAATTTATCCTAAAAATGAATCTGCTAAATTTTTCTCGAAGTTAAAAATCAGTAGATACAATTATAAGCTTCAAGAGGTTATCTTTTTCCTATATATTTGTTTTAATATCTAGATATTTTCAATATGTCATTTAAACTATGTATTTGTGTTTCTCAAAATAATAATAATAATAATATAAACTATGTATTTGTGACATCGGTTTTGGTGTAAGTAAACTTACATTACAATATTAGGGGAAAACATAAATTATTAAAAATATTACAATTATGAACACGACAAAAATAAAAATTAATATGAAATTGCGAAGACGTGTGACTGGTGATTCTAAAATATAATTGTACACAATAATTCTTTTTTTAGAATACTCTTACACAATAATATTGTCTTATATTAAGTGGCTTTGGGTGTATGTAGTTATATCATATAATAAATTTTTGGGAACTCAGAAGTTTTGGTCGCATATGAAATTAATAATACTTTAAAACTTTCTATACAATTATTATAAATTCATGACAACCTATATTAAAGTTGTCAACTAAAACTCAACCCAATTAATTAAGACACATGTCATTAATTAAGGTGTTTGAAACTCCTAATCCTAACCTACATATTCTCATTAATAAAAAAATAAACATTTAATCACTAAGACAAAAGTGTTATATTTCAATGAGTTGACTATGTTAGTGATATAAATTAAATTTACCTTTTCCTACTAATTTAAACTTTTAGTTCATTTGATGATTTAACTTACTATATATATTTAAGTTGATCTCTTTCATTTTTAAACAAACATATACCGTGGCTTCCCTCTCCTATCACAATTCTAATATTATTATATATTGTGTACATGGACAGCTTATGTTAGTAGCAGGTACAGAAACATCAGGAAGCACAATGGAGTGGGCTCTATCTCTTTTATTAAACCATCCAGAAATTTTAAAGAAAGCACAAAACGAAATTGACGATCAAGTTGGCCACGAACGTCTGATTGACGAATCCGACGTGGCCCACCTTCCTTACCTACGTGGCATCATCAACGAGACCCTTCGGATGTACCCTCCAGCTCCATTACTAGCACCTCATGAATCATCAGAAGACTGCTCTGTTGGAGGCTACCATATTCCACGTGCCACTATGTTATACATCAATATATGGGCCATTCAGAACGACCCCAAAATTTGGGCCCACCCGAGAAAATTTGACCCCGATAGGTTTAACCGGTTGGAAAGTGAAAATTACAAGTTCAATTTGATGCCATTTGGGTTGGGGAGGAGGGGGTGTCCAGGAGAGGGTCTGGGCCTACGAATGGTTGGACTTGTATTGGGCTCATTGATTCAATGCTTTGAATGGGAGCGTCCTAGTGACGAATTGGTGGACATGACAGAAGGGATTGCAGTGACAATGCCCAAAGCCCAACACTTACATGCTAAATGCAGGCCCAGGCCCATAATTGTTAATCTTCTCTCACAAACCAAGCATAGCCCAAACTATTGACTATTGTATAGTATGGCGTAGCGGCTATAGCCCGGGGTCAAGCTTTTTAATGCAATAATAATACACAACGTATATTTCCAGCATTGTACATTTGAGTTTTCATTTTCTTTTTTTCCTTCTTTCGACACAAATACAACTCATACAAGATAGTGGTATATATACATATTATGTAGGAGTTAAATAAATATTAAATATGAATTATTTAAAATGATATATGGAAATTCCAACTTCCAATTTTCGAATTGATAAGAGGTTGAGCTTGCAACTTGTCGTCGGCTTGCCGTTGACCGTCTGCCCCGTCGTCGTATATTTCCATTCTGTCGTTATCGTGGCTTCGTCTGATTAGCCAATTGGTTAGCGATTTCTCAGAGTCATACGTTATTATCATCATCATCATCATTATTATTATTAATCTGTTTTTCCGGAAAATAAGAAAAGAGTGCAATGGCTTTACTTCATTCAGTCTCAGTAATTTGGGGGCAAGCGGAGAGGGCATTTTACCGGGTCCTCTCTGCGCCAATTTCCGTCATTTCTCTTCCGTTTGCACCGTCGCGTACGGTTCACCGGCACACCATGTCTCCGCCCTGCGCCAATTCATACTATGCCATCGTCTTCTATTATCTAGTTGGTTTTAATTTGCTAGGCATGATTCTTTCCTCTTCTGTGGACTCGAGAGATTTCGATTATCAGCAACGGCCGGTGCTTCTTCCTCTTTATATCTCGCCCATGAATTCTACTCATCAGCGCGTTTTAGACCGTGATCACCGTCTCCGGCACCTGCAGAACTTGGACAAGCCCCATTCGTCAAATGCTCGAATGAGGCTTCACGATGACCTCCTTACCAACGGGTTCGTCTCTCGGAAATTTTCGACTTTACGTTTCTGTTTTAGAATTGTTTATATGTTTATCGAGAATTGGAGGTTCTGGGCATTTATATGCGTAGGTATTACACGACGCGTCTATGGATTGGGACTCCTCCACAAGAATTTGCTCTTATTGTGGATACCGGAAGTACTGTGACATACGTTCCATGCTCTAACTGCGTAGAGTGCGGGAATCATCAGGTTTCTTTCGGTTAATTGCTGATCTGCGTTGTTTTTTTTCAGTTCTGCTCTCTATAGCTAAATATCTGCAAGTCGTTTTGTGGGTCGAATTTCGGCTTACAGATACTGATACTGTTATTTGAAACTTTTTTCCTTCAAGTCTGTAACTGTTGAGCACGATGTAAGCATGGGATCTTAGAACTGGACTTGGTCGAATCACTGACGAAGGAGAGATTAGAGATCGCCCATCTGATCCATCTGGGATCACGGCTTCGTACATGTTTTTCTTTGGAAATGACTTTCTTTGTATGGGTTCACAAAGATAAAACCAGTTAGGGTCAAGATGAAAAACTACCTTCGGTTGGCCAGTGGTTAATGAACACTAATGTAAACAGTAAAGGACTTAAAAGGACACGAATAAGTTATGGTGGCCGCCTACCTAGAATTTAATATCCTAGGAGTGATTTTGACAATCAAATGTAGTAGGATCTCCTATGAGAATAGCTCGAAAAAAAATGCGCTGAAAAATTCTGGTCATAATTTGTCATTTCAGGAGCTAAGTCTTCAAAATATTCTTTCCTGTGAAAGTTCAAATCAGTTCAAATCTCATTCAATTTACTAGTAACCTTGCAAATCGTTTAGCAGATAGTAGTTGTGAGGTGCCGCATTGGAAGATCATGTTAGATTAGTCATTTGAAGCTTATGCATGTTCCATTAGACAAGGCACTTTAGATTGATTGTCATAGTCTTATATATATATAAAATGATTGATTGTCATAGGAAGTCCAGATAGTTTGAACTACTGACAACTCTATTTATACCCGATATAACTTGTTGAAACAAGTGTTCACTTGATTTATTTTTAGACCATGCTATTTTTAGGATCCAAGGTTCCAACCAGAGTTGTCTAGCACATATCAACCTGTTAAGTGCAATGTTGATTGTAACTGTGATGACAACGGAGTCCAGTGTACATACGAGAGAAGGTATGCAGAGATGAGTACTAGCAGCGGTGTGCTTGCTGAGGACATCATGTCATTTGGAAAAGAAAGTGAACTCGTACCCCAGCGTGCTGTCTTTGGCTGTGAAACTATGGAAACTGGTGATCTTTATACCCAACGTGCTGATGGGATTATGGGTTTGGGCCGTGGTACACTCAGTGTGATGGACCAACTTGTTGGCAAGGGTGTTGTGAGCAATTCATTTTCATTATGTTATGGTGGGATGGATATTGGTGGGGGTGCAATGGTTCTTGGTGGGATCTCTTCACCCCATGGCATGGTATTTACCCACTCAGACCCAACTCGAAGGTATGGTAGTTTTGAATCTGCCTTTGTTTTATTTATTTTCACTGGATTATATTTGTGTACATCTCATAGATACAGTCTAGCTTTGGGATGGAAACAGCCCATATTATAATATAGAGTTGAAGGAAATACATGTTGCTGGGAAGCCATTGAAGTTGAATCCGAGCACTTTTAATGGGAAGTATGGTGCTATCTTGGATAGTGGAACTACATATGCTTATTTTCCAGAAAAAGCCTACTATGCATTCAAGGACGCTGTAAGTTCTTCAACTCTTACATCTAATCTCTGGTTTCTAATCATAAATGGTCTTGCCTTCACCCAAAGCATATCAATCTCATAGATACAGTCTAGCTTTGTCACCAATAAGATTCAGTATCTCATTCGTTCTTCATTATGATATGGAATTTTGGAACACTTCAGAGCCATTGAAACTGTATAAATGCCTGTTGAGAAATCTATTATAAAGGATATTTGGATCTTCAATGTGTAATCAGATTGATCGTGTGTTTGGAGTTTACCCAGTCCCAATATTTCATTCACGTGTGTCATTATCTCATCTTTTACCATTCTGCATTGATTTGACTATTTTCTTTACCTTTATATTTTATCTTCAAATGAAGACTTCTTCAAGTAGTTCTTTATTATCACATATCGTTGATACAACTATCTATGAACTTTTACATTTTAATCGGTTCATTGGAACTTCAAAACATATTTTGGAGATCTCTTATATTTGTTATTACCAAATATAGTAGGGTTCTTAGAGGGGTGGAAAGGGACCCGGTGAGGTTTAGTCACTTGTTTGTTATCACGTTTCTTTGTAGGCTTCGGTTTCAAAAGTTTTTTGTAACTATCCTATAGGAGTTATTTTGCATAGTTGGAGTCCCTTCTTGTATCCTTTCTTTTGTGGGCTGGTTTTTTGTATGCCCTTGTATTCTTTTATTTTTTTCTCAATGAAGATTGTTGTTTTCATTAAAAAAGGAATGAGGCTTAGCTTATGCAACTCCGAGTTTAGGGACTGTTTCATGCTAGAAAAAAGCATGTAAGAGTTGGGTACAGTTTTTCGCATTTGGAATATAACGTTGTAAATTTTTTGGATGAAAAGATCTGATCTGCAGGTCTATTTTGAAATCGATTCCAAATTCATTACAAGCTCTTCTTTTTAGCTGAAAAATAGAAATGCCCTTTTCAACGGTTTTCCATAGGTGTTGCATGAGAGATAATACTACTGTTTTTAACTTTTTCGTTCACGTGAATGACAAGTTTTGATTTCTTGACTTGATACATATTCATACTAAAGTCCATCTCCTGGTTCCTCCCCTGTTCTATTCTGCAGCTCTTTATTACAAAACATGGTGCATTCTTGTTAATCTATGGTTTAATTTGCAGATAATGAAGAAAATTAGTTTTCTGAAACAAATCAATGGTCCTGACCCGAATTTTAAAGATATTTGTTTCTCTGGTGCTGGAAGGTATTTCTATTTCTTGCTAGGAGCACCGATATTTTAGGTTTATCCTTTTTGGGTTGATTGTTGAGCATTGGTTTTTTGTGCTAGGGATGTCACTGAACTTTCAAAAGTTTTTCCAGAGGTTGATATGGTTTTTGCTAATGGACAGAAAATTTCTCTTTCTCCAGAGAACTACTTGTTCCGGGTATTCATCTCTGAGTTAATTTTTTCTCTTCCTCCCTCTTCATTGAATTGTTATGATATATCTAATTGTCTATAATTTGTAGTAAATTTTACATAAATATTATATACTCTCTCTTCTTATCAACCATCTCTGCAGCATACTAAGGTTAGTCGTGCATATTGTCTGGGGATCTTTAAAAACAGGAATGATCAGACGACACTTTTGGGAGGTATGGCAAAGTTTCCCTGGATTGTGTATAATTCTCTTTTGTGCTGTACACCTTTTTTTCGCTTGAGCTTTTTGTGGTTGTGTATATATGATGGTTATATTGCATGCCTTAATAAAACTTAGGCGTTCAATAATCACGATTATCAAAATTAATAAAACGAAGTAGTACTTCTTTAGAGTAAAGCTGCATGGTTTCTTTCCATCGGCAGGAATTATTGTTCGTAATACTCTTGTCACTTATGATCGAGAGAACACTACAATTGGGTTTTGGAAGACTAACTGTTCTGAACTTTGGAAGAATCTGCATTATCTTTCTCCTGCTCCTCCTCCAGCTCCTTTACCTTCCTATGGTCAGAATACAAGTAAAGAAATCCCTCCACCTGGTTCTCCAACTGGGCCATTTCTTTCTGGTAAGGGTTTACTGTTCGTTTGTATGAATTTTGTTGTTGTTTATTAGTTATGATTTCTCATGAGAGTCTGTTTGGTAGACAATTATGATTGTGTTTTATGTTTTCAAATTCATCAAGTTCAACAAATGTGTTTGGTAGGCAATTTGAATTATGTTATTAAAAAATGTTTTTGGATTCTATATAAAAAAACTGGAAATTCTTAAAATAACATTATATAAAAAAAAGGATAACAACGGTTAAAAGATAGTATTTCATGTTGAAAATTCAATTAATTTTTGTTTTAAATTAAAATATATACTATGTAAAGTATTATAATTTATATGAAAAAAATACTAATTATACAAAAATTTTTAACATAAAACATGTTGATAAACTAATTAGTAATAGTTTATATTTAACCTAATATTTTAGTGGATAATTTTACAACTAGCTTTATGGTTTATAAATATATTATCAAAACACAATTTGAACAAATGTTTAAATTAGACTCTAGTTTCTGAATTTGCTACCAAATAGATATTTGATAATATGGAATAACTTTGTTTTTGAATCCCTTGCTTTCACGTTTTTATTTTGAGATTGTGTACCAAACATGTCTTAAGTAACTTACCTTCTTTCTTAAGTTGAAATTTCTTCTTGCTTAATGGTTTCAAGATTATAATACCAGATGACTTTTATTTTATGCAGTATTTATGTAGTATCTCTGCTATATTTTCTTGTGTTTTATGTTTTCCTGTGTTCAATGTATAGGTGAATTTCAGGTTGGAGTCATAACATTTAATATGATGCTTCATGTCAACAAATCCTCCGTGAAACTTAACATCACTGAACTTGCAGAAGTTATTGCCGATGAACTTGAAGTTAATGTCTCACAGGTAATAATGAATTTAGAGTCAAATCTTTTCACCGTTCATGTTATCTCTTGTCGACTCTCCACCCTTGTTAGTAATAGTATGATTGGGTCCTTTCTAAATCTTTTTTCGAGATAATCTTGTAAAAGGCAACAATTAATTGTGTGAACTCAACTTAAGAAGAATGCGAATGCATATACTTGACTTTATTAAGCCTTTCACTGCTGTTGCTATGTCTTTATGCTCATTCTTTGTAGTGTCCGCGGTTTCAAGTTTTGCTTACACCATACTGCCAATTGCCTGATCTTAGGTTCATGTGCTGAACTTTACATCGAGGGAAGCTGATTTCTTCATTAGATGGGCCATCTTCCCTGCTGACTCTGCTGGTTATATATCTAATTCCACGGCAATGGTAAAAGTTCTTTGTCCTTAAGCGCCCAGGTTATTTTTACAAAGTAAACTTATTGGAATATCATCAATTAGCTATTTTTTGACTATAAATGATGATTTGCAGGACATAATATCTCGCTTAAAGGAACGTGGCTTGCAACTTCCTGATAAATTCGGAAGTTATCAGCTGGTTGAATTGAATGTTGAACCCCCGTTAAAGAAGTGAGATATAATCTTGAATGTTATACTTTCAGTTCTTACCGCATTTATAGCACACGGGGTTTCACTAGCATTTTACTTTTTTTTTTTTTTTCCCGAATATATCATCACTGGATCATGGACATTTGGTGTTAATAGTTAAAAGGTTTTTGAATGAAAGAGCAAGGATTTATGCGCATGGTGCTTAAATTTACTGATTGATTCGCTTGGAAAATTCCATCAATGCATAGCATTCACATCTAAACTGCAGTAACTGCTAATAAGTTTCGTATCTGTATTCTGTTATGTGTCTTCGTGTATAGTATTTCAGCCCCGTAGGTTATGTAGTCTTGAAAAATGCTATCAATCGGTTATGAACCCCAATTGTGTGTAGTTTATATATGTTGCCATGTTCGCACTCTTATTTTCTCCATCATGTAATTTTTTTTTTCCTGGTCTCGATTTATACAGGACATGGATGGAGCAGCACTTCTGGTCTGTAATGACTATTGGAGTAGCAGTTACCTTAGTAGTTGGATTGGCAGCCGGAAGCACATGGTTGATTTGGAGATACAGACGGAGGGAACTGAGTTCGTATGAGCCTGTCGGTGTAGTCGGACCTGAGCAAGAGCTTCAGCCACTATAGATCCTTTTTTTTTTTTTTTTTTTTTTTGTTGAAATTATGATTATGATTATCAGATGTATAGTTTAGAATTAAAGAAAAGATATGATTTGGATAGGGAGGGTGAGTGGAGTTTAAAATAGTTTTCTAAAACAGAGTGTATAATGGTAGTGTCACTCATACCATGAAATGTTTAGGACTGTAGGGATGAAACCTTGTACACTGACAAAGAGTTGTAGTAAAACCACAGGATGTAAGGAAAAGAAACCACACCAAACAAAAACATGTGTTGGAAAACATGAATTTTTATTGGAATGGGTTCTGTATTTGAGAAATTGAAGCAGGGACAAAGTTGTACAGCCTTGAACTGTTCCCAGTCCTCATTATTATTACAGGTTGGTTTGAGAATATTCGTTTGACCCATGAGGTAGATTTGATTTATGGACAATAAACGAAGGCAATATTACACGAATCTTTTGTAATGTAAACAAAAAATTTATGTGTCGCTTGTTAAGGTCGTACATTCCACAGAGTGAAGGATTGCTTACAGGTTACAAAATTAAATTCTGCAGTTTTTCACCGATGGAAGTGACAGAATCTCCCAATTCATAATTTCGACCATGTATGCCTCTCAGAGCCACTGTGTAGTTGTACCAATCCAATTATCAATTTCTTTTAAGTTTTTAGAAGCATAAAAAACTCGTATATAATAATAGGCTGAATATCAGAAAGAAAGAAAAAAAACACCCCTGAATTTTGACATTTATTTAAAAAATACTCATATTTCTGTTCAAAAGTTGCAATATTACAGATAAATTGTTGTGATATATGATAGAAATTGAAATTTTCATGAAATGCTATATATATATATATATAATTTAGGCAAAATAATATAATGTATTGTATAGTTGAATTCAGATTTTTACCCCCTACTACTCTACTAGTACCCCTAGAAATATATGAAGGGCTTAGGACACAGATGTCACATGTCACATGTCCCACCCCTTCCATGGCCTATTCTCGCGAATAAGCGATATGATAACACAAACAACAACTGATTAATTGAAATTGATATTAAACAAAATGGTATTTTCGTGATTTTGGATAAAAAGAAAAAGTAAGAAAGAATAAAATGAAATGGTATTTTTGGGGGAAGGAAAATTGTGTGTTGTCGTCTCCTCCCCAATGATAAAGTGTATGACATCTCAGATAAGGCTTCAGCTTTGTTTTTTTGGTATGAATGTGATGTGATAAATCACCAATCAAACGGCTGGCTTAGACCACATGGGGGTGATATCAATAAAACTCAAAATAGATATCCCAAAAGCCAAACCGTAGCAGAAGAGGAAGGTGGCTCGCTATTGCACATTTGCATTGCACCTCTTTTAACCATATAGATTCGTTACGATCTCTTCTCCAAAACTAAAACTAAAACAATAATAATAATAATACAGGTAGCAAGATTCGAAAGCTACTGTAAAAGTTGTTTACTTTGGAAAGTTGGACAAAAATGCCCCTATCTCTTTACCTACTGGACTGGCTCTGGCTACTACTCAGCGAGATTTGCGCTGAAGAAGAAGAAGAAGAAGAAGAGATAAAAATTAAATATGAAGAGGAAGAAGGATTGTATAATAATAATAATAATAAATCCAGGGATAAGTCTAAGTGTTGGGTAGCTGCCAAACACTGCGATTCCAAACGAAAACTCCCAACTACAATTTGACAAACTTTGAAAGGCTCAATTGTGTTTTCCGTGATTGCTGCTCCTATTAAAATACATCAAATCTTACTATTTAAACTTATATTATTTAACAATCCTTTTTATGTGACAACGTCTCTATATCTCACATGTATCATCAAATTAAACCTCATTTCATTTCTGTACGGTCCATTACTCATCACCTGCCTATCAATGTTTTACTCTACTATACCTTTTTAAATCATCTATACCTTCCTTAATATATTATATTCTCCATAAATTAGAGGTAAACTAAAATAAAATATCTTTTTTCAAATAAATTCTTTCTCCAATCAGTAAGCATCCAACTCTCTTTTAGGATCATATAGGTTAAAATATTATTTTGTTGGATGTACTTTATAATTTATTTAATTTTAATCTATCTACTTTCAACCTCTAGTTTTAGTATTTTACTTTTCAATAATAGTTCATATTATTAACTTTTTTTAAAAAATAAAATTATTATCAATTAACTTTTGTGACATAAATTTTAGAAACATATATTTGTACATACAAATTAGTACTATTTTAAAATATAAAAAAATAAGTCAAATTGTTTATAAATATATATAAATTTTATTATCCATGATAGACAATAAATTTTTTCTAACTTGATAGTTTTTATGTTTATAGTAATTTTTCTGTCAATTATTATTTAACTAATTTACTAAAAATTAACTTTGAAAAATTAGATTAGGATTGAAAATAAATTAAAAAGTATGGGACCCAAACTGTATTTTTAGTATCATGTTCAATTAATATATATTACGTTAAGAGATAAAAATGTAATTGTGAAAATTATCACGTGGTTTTGACCCTTTTTTTAATAAACTGAAAATGAAAATTGGCTCGCGCAAGCGCATCGCACGCTACTAATGTCCGCGGGTGGACCCAGCATTAATCTGCACACTGCCCTAGGATTTTTTTTCCTTTTTCTTTTTTTTTTTTTTTTTCTTATCGCTTTTTTTCCTTTTTCTTTTTTCTTTTTTCTTTTTTCTTTTTATTTTTCCTTCTAAAGTTTGGTGTAGTGTTGACCAAAGACGACCTCCTACTTCCCAGTGGCTTTTACCGTTGCTTGTACCGCTCCTCCAACCCTATCTGCCGTCGTTTTGGCTTTTGGTTCTTCTTCTTCTTCGCCATTTCCCAATATTCTGCCGCCCGGAGATCGGTGTAATCTCTTTTCTTCTTGTAAGTTTCCTTCACAGTTAGGTCCTTCTCGTTTTTCAGGCCCAACCCCACTTTCGAAGGCTATAGCAGTCAGCAGGATAGTTAAGAGTAGCAATTCAAGACAAAAGAGGACGACCCAGATCGTAATTATATAAAATACCCTGAAGCTGGCTACAGTTTTGTTTGTCTAGCAGTGTAAATCCAATTCTTTATCATTATTATTAGTCTTTGAATCTCTTTGTTTCCTTCTGCGAAACGGCGTTCTCTCTCCCCCCCGTGGATTTGTAGCTATTTGATAGTGAGCTTTGTGCTGCTTTTGTTCAACTGTTATTGCTGCTGATTACGATTGTCCTTCCATCATCTAGTTCTAGAGCTCTTTTCACTCTTCTGTGTCCAGTAGATTCAATTTGAAATGGAGAGAAAACAAGGATTCTTCTCGGCGCTAAAGGGGGAGATAGTGAGAGGGCTTTCACCTGGAAGGTCAAGAGCCAAAAGTCCGGCGAGAAGTGCGTCTCCCATGTCGGGTTTACTACGGCGGAGGAAGAACCACCAAATGTCGCAACCGGACTTGATGATTGAGAGATCCGGAAGCTTAAGGCCGGAGGAGGCATTGTCTCCGTTGAAGGAAGGGCCTGACGGGAACGAGAGCAGAGATTCGAAGGAGGGGAAATGGGGAAACTGGATGAGGGGTCAACTTTGTAGGGCACCTTCGGCTGTTTCTTGCTCTGCCCAGAAACGATCTGATCTGAGGCTGCTACTTGGAGTTTTGGGTGCTCCGTTAGCTCCTGTTCATGTTAGCTCCACCGAGCCTCTGCCCCACCTCGCCATTAAAGACATCCCCATTGTTAGTCCTAATTTTTCACTCTCTAAGCTAATTTTTTCCACTGAGTAGTCTTGTGTTTCTTTATGTTGTTACTCAAGTTTATTCTAAAATTAAGATCTCTGTATGTACTATTATATGTCTTCAAGATAATCGTGTTGTAGAGTACACTGAGAGAGATCTTAATATTTTCGTCTCGTGTTATTTATGCAAGATGAGATGTATGGTTTGCTTTCTGGATACTGGGTTTTCAGGATGAGTCTTAGATAATAAAATTTCATGGGGTTTCTCCTGCAGGAAAATTCATCTGCTCAGTATATACTGCAGCAGTACACAGCAGCCTCGGGAGGGCAAAAGCTTCAAAACTCTGTTAGCAATGCCTATGCCATGGGAAAGGTGAAAATGATAGCATGTGAGTTTGAAACAGCTAACAAAGTGGCGAGAACCCGAAATTCCTCGAAAGATGCAGAGTCAGGCGGTTTTGTTTTGTGGCAGATGAAGCCGGATATGTGGTATGTTGAGCTTGCTCTGGGTGGTAGCAAGGTTCATGCTGGTTGCAATGGCAAGCTAGTATGGAGGCACACACCTTGGCTTGGCGCTCATGCTGCCAAAGGGCCCGTTAGACCCCTTCGCCGTGCCCTTCAGGTGAAACAGCCGTCTTAGACCGAACTCATTTTATATTATCAATTTGGCTTTCTCAATGAGGATTTCTTTACTAAGTTCATTATGTGCAGGGACTTGATCCAAAAACTACAGCAAGCATGTTTGCTAGTGCAAGATGCATCGGGGAGAAAAGTGTTAGTGGTGAAGATTGTTTCATCCTCAAGCTCTGTACAGATCCTTCAACGTTGAAGGCAAGAAGTGAAGGACCTGCAGAGATAATTAGACACACTATGTTTGGCTACTTCAGCCAGAAATCTGGGCTCCTTATACATTTAGAAGATTCACATTTAACTCGAATCCAAAACAATGGAAGCGATGCTGTCTATTGGGAAACCACAATCAATTCGTTTCTTGATGACTACCGACCAGTAGAGGGGATTATGATTGCTCACTCCGGTCGATCTGTAGTAACACTTTTCAGATTTGGGGAAACAGCCATGAGTCACACTAAAACCAGGATGGAAGAAGCTTGGACTATTGAGGAAGTAGCATTTAATGTCCCTGGTCTATCCATTGATTGCTTCATACCCCCTGCTGAACTTAGATATGCTTCCATGAGCGAGGCGTGCGATTTCCCACGAGGACATGGCTTTAAGAACGCCATGGCAGCAGCAGCATATCGTGCCAAAGTTGCAGCGCTAGAGAAGAATCACGACAGCAAGGTCAAAGTTATCTGGAAACCAGATATCTGAAACAGCAGCCAACCACAACTCCTAGCAAGCAAGCAACTACAATGCTTTGCAAGGTAAGTGCATTAATGACAACACTAACTATTTAGAAGAGGATTCAAATCCAATGTAGTAGAACCTGTGGTCTATTTTACGCGGCAAATTGTAAATAGATCAATAGTCATTCTCACACATTTTGTTTGGTGATTGAGCAACTCGCTCTCTCCCGAATCTGGCTTTATATTCAGCCTTCTTGTCTTCAAATCCAACAGGAAGATCTCTTTCAATCTTACAATCACCATTGTTTTCTCTCTTGCAATGTGAAGAGTATTAGTGAATGTAAATGGTCTTCTGTGCTCTTGTTTTCTTATGGCATGTACTGATAGTACAGCCTTACAGAAGGAGCATTGTGTCTTAAGTTTCAACTTGAAATAATGGAGCATATTTTGTTCATCAAGATCGAGCTTCAAAAAAATTCTTATTATATGAAATGTCACCATCTGATTTATTTTAATCAGATGCAATACAAAGTTTAGAAAAATGTTTTATATTAGATGAGATTATAGTGGACTTCTAAAACATAATAATGATCAACAATATATAATAATTAAAGATAATATTGAGAATGATAAAGGGACGTGTACCTCGTGATAGACGCATTTATATGACTTGGATATTGGGTGTCCACGATTTTTTGTAATCATTCTTTATTTCCTTGCCTAATTTGAAAACTAAAGTATTAGAGAGTGATCATACTATGTTTCTCATGTTATTTGAAAAAAGAAAAAACAAATTGATATTTATTAAATGTATTTGTAACATTAATATTTTGAAATGATAGTTGCTTTTTTAGTACAAAATGATAATAGTTGTTTTACCTCTCTTGTTACGTTGAAAAACTATACAACCAAAATAGTTATTATATGTGAATCACCCCTTTAAAAAAAGAGAAAAAAAAAAAATAGAGCACATTTAGAGAGCTTTTGGGGCGCAAAGTTGAGTTGAGTTGGTAATTATTGTCTGGGAGTTAAATTATCTGAAGAGTTTGTCTGCATTTGAGGTGCAGAGTTGAGTTGAGTCATAAAGTTTGGGGTACATAGTTGAGTTGAGTTAGGGTATCTGGTGCAGTTTTTCTAATTTTGATTGATTTTTTTTGTTTGTTGATTTTAATTTTCAACTATATACATATTTTCCTAACCTTTTTAAGACAAAAATTAAAAAAAAAATCAAAACTTTTCCCATTCTTAAAACATAATAAATTCTCTACAAAGTATTCATATATTAAACACAAAATTTTGAATTCAATTTTTGAACCCTCAATTACATAACATATTTTTCTCCATTTCTAAATATCAAACATATTCCAAATAAATTCACATCGTAAAAAGGAAAAAAATGACATAAAAGTAATTAGGAACCTCAATAAGGAAATCGAAATTCCAAAAATCCCATAAAAAAAACCTATAAATCTAACATACTCAGGAAATCAAAACCCAAAAATTCAATGACAAAAATCCTACAAAACTAACATACTTAGGAGATCGAAACCCAAAAAATCAATGAAAAAACCCTACATATCTAACATATTCTCATAAAATCAAAACCCAACAAACCAATTGAAAAAACTCCTACAAATCGATCATGCACATAAACGCGCCTCAGAAAGTCATGGGCAAATCAAACATGGAAAGAACAATAAAACATGGGGAGAAGACATATCCAAAACTCATAATAGAAACTCCAAAAAAATGTAGACTTGAACAAAAAAATAGAAGAAGAAAAATAGTCAGATCTACAACAAATAACCACATGCGTAGTTGATCTTAGAAAAAAAAAAACGAGATAACAACCTTAGAAAAATATACAGAGAAGAGCAAAAAGTGATTCAACAAGAAAAAACTCATATGATCGAGCAAGAAGAGAAAATTTGAGAAAGAGAAATAGAGGAGACGAAGAGGACGACCCAAAGGGAGATGAAGAAGAGAAAAGATAAAAGAGATAAGAACGGGAGTAATGTGAAGAGATCGGTGAGTGAGAGAGAAAAACAATATAGTAGAGTAATGAGAGAGTTAAAAAAAAAAGGGTATTAAGAGAGAGTAAATCAGGGAGTAATTAAAACCACCGTTTTTATTTATTTAATCAGTAGCCAAACATTAGGTGGACTTTTTTTACCCACCCAACTCAACTCCCCAAGTTATAAAACACCCCTTGACATTTAACCAAATAATTCTAATAAAAAAGAAAAAAAACCCATAATCGGAATATTCTTTTAAGTGGTTTTCAGGACTATCATATCACACCATATTTTAAATATCTTCCTTTAGAATTTTCATTATTTTGAATAAAAATACAAATAAATTGATATATGAGTTGGAATATGTAAGAAAGAGTTGTTTTCAGGACTTGTCACACCATATATTAAATATCTTCATTCAGAATTTTCATTATTTTGAATAAAATTTAGTCATTATACATTTTTGTATTTGAGAGATTCCCAAACATTAAAAGGGATTTCATTGGGTTTTAAATTTACAATTTTACGTATTTGGCCAATAAATTTGAAATTTTATGGGCATGCTTGATATTTTCTAGCTAAGTTACCTGTTATACATAAAATTAATTTTCTTTTTTGAGACACATAAAATTAAAAAGTTAAAAGACTTCAATTAGATATTTAATTTTGTTTTTTTTTTTCTTTAAAGAAAAAAAAGAGGATATATATTCACTTCCTTCTGATTGAGTTAATTTTTTTTTTCGCTCTACCTTTCTTTATACTAGAAAAGAAAAAAAAGTTTTAAGTGTTAAATTTGTAATTAAAAGGAGTAATTGTAAAATGGGCAAAACACGTTATTAGGCCCGTTGCCGAGACCTTTCAATTTTGCAAAAATAGCAACAAAAAAAAATTTCAATCCACAATTTTAAACCGTAAATGTAAAAAATGTCTTACACTTGATACACTTAATACACATAATACATCTGATACACCTATACACACTTGATACAAGATAACCCTATTGATGTACACTTGATATACTTGATACACCACTAATGTTTGACCGGTATGGCAACCCTAGGGGGGGGGGGTGAATGGGGTTTTATTAAGCTAATTAAAACTTTTTACTAATGTGGGCCCAATTAAACAAATTAATATACTTTATACTAACAAGTAATTTAAACAAGAATTTCATGCAAATAAATTCAATCCAAAGTAATCAAGAAATTAAAAGTAATACTTTGAAGCACCCTATTTAATTCTAATAATAAGATTGATAAAGATATGCAAATTTAAGAACTACCAATCAAAGTAAACAAATATGACCAATTAATTTCAAGGAATAAAAATTGCAATTAATTTCAAACAATAAACTATAATAGCAAATTAATTGCAAAATTAAATAAGAGAGGGATAGAGAAAATGACACCGGAAATTTATAGTGGTTCGGCACAACCGGCCTACATCCACTTCCCAAGTTCCTCTTGGGTATGTCACTAGAAACCTTGACTCTTTCCACGGCTTAGAGTCGAACCGCTACAATGTTCCTTTTTCGGGCGCAAGAACAAACCCGATCCTTTCCACGGTTGAGGATCAAACCGTTACAACCACTCTTTTTAGGGATCAAGAGCAACCCTTACAATGAATTTTGGAAATGAAGAATAAGATGAGAAAAACTCTCTCAAAGAGTAAATGTACAAATTTAAGCTCTCAATAAATCAATCCTCACAATACAATAAATCTCTCTCAAGAATTAGATGAAAATAATAAAATTGAAGCTTGGAGAGAGAGCAACAATGGAAGCTTAATGAATTATGAAGGATTGAAAAATAATAAAATTTCTTAAAATTTGGAGAAGATGAAGTGTTTAAAAAGAGAGAAAAGTTGTTGGAAACTACATTAAATTTGGACCATTAGATGTTGGTAAAAAAAAATTGAATGGTTGAGAAAACTCAACTAGCCGTTAGACACACACATAAAATAATATAAAATTCATTTTCTTTTAAAGGCAACTAGCCGTTAGACACAAACATATAATAATATTAAATTCATTTTCTTTTTAAAACAATTCTTTTTAAAACCAACAAAAATCAAAAGCTCCATGTGTCACTTATCTATTTCTCCACTTGTCATCCTCTAGTAGGTCCACTTTGATGATTTGGCTGCCACGTCATCGACATCGGGCATTTTTCCGTTAAGCTTGTTCCAGCCATATCTTCTTCGTTTGAACTCCGATTTGAGTGATTCAAATTGCATTGGAACCGTTGTTCCAAGCTTTACACAATGGACACTTCAAAACACTCAAATTGTTAATAAATAAAAACAGGTTTGTTATCATCAAAACATTAATTAATTAATTAATTAAAATTAATTAATTTGATATTAAGGGCCAAAAAGCCAACAACTAATATATACTTGATACACTTGATACATCATTGATATACACTTGATACACTTGAAACATTTAATAGACATGATGCACTTGATACATCACATATATACGGTAACGACCCGACTCACTAAGAATCGCTACCTCATGCATGCATACGTTTCAAACGACTCCTTTAATATATTTGACCAAAATAAAAGACATTTACCAAACAAATAATTTCATTAAATTTTAAATAGCTGAAATTCTTGACTCGGGTAACCCAAAACATAGTTAACGAATAAAAAGAATAAAAGAAATAATCCTTCACGAAATTAACTGGACATCTTATTTGAAATAAATAAAAAAATATCAAGAACAATGAAATGTGGAAGCTCCCTCGTGTCCCTATTTGGCCCGGTCATGGATTCTGTCTGTCGCCCGGTCCGTTCCTACCTTTACCTAGAAACATGAAAGAGTATAAAACTTAATCCCACTGCTGGGATTCCTAGATCTGTAGGCTAACTGCCCCACCATGCCTGCCGTCACCAAGGGCACGCCGTCATAACTGTGGTGTAGGCCTGATGACCCACACAAGTGAACATGGAGGTGAACCCGTCGGTCCACACATGTCTAGTGGCACACCGTCAAAACTGGAGATGAACCTGATGAGAACCCGTCGGTCCACAGGTCTAGTGGCCTGATGGCACACCGTCAAAATTGAAGGTAGTTCACTTAATAATATAGCATGGGACTACGGCGTTGGCATCAAATTAAATCATGCATAGCATACTGTTAAAAAAGCCAGACAAATCATACATGCCAATGGTCTGAAAAATAAACATACTGTGAAACTGCCAAACATATGTGAAACTACTTGCCAGCAGTAGAATCACTACTTGAGTAACAGTCATAATATCGCGTTCCAAAATTCAACCAAATCATACATGCCAATGGTCTGAAAAATAAACATACTGTGAAACTGCCAAACATATGTGAAACTACTTGCCAGCAGTAGAATCACTTACTTGAGGTAACAGTAATAATCGCGTTCCAAAATTCAACCAAAGCCCACAACGGTACTGCCCCAATTTCAACAACGAATCGATACCGCAGCGGCAATCGACGAGCGGTTGGGCAACCGGCGCGCGGCAGCGGATGACGGTTGGCGAACGGCGCGGCGGCTGCTGGAGGAGACGGCGGCGTCGCGCGGCACGGCGACGACGAGTGGCTGCGGCGCGGATGGCGACTCGACGGCGGCTGGGCGAGGAGCGGCGTGACTGCGAGCTCGAGCGGCGGCCGGTCGTGGGTTAAGCGGCGGCGGCAGGTCACGCGAAGAAGATGAAGAGAAAAGAAAAAAAAGGATTTTCACGCTTCTCGAGGCACTCCAATTTAATAAATATATAATAAATTATAATTAATATAAATAATAATTTATATTTAAATAATAATAATAAATATATATCTTTATAAATTATCAAACCCCTTGTTTCCAAACTACACTATTATTTCTTTTTCTTCTCCATCTCATATTCATCAATCTCCCACAATAATAAATAAAAATAAATAAAAAAATAAAAAAACATATAAGTTATAATACTTTAATTAAAACCTCACAAAAACTCTAAATTAATCCTTACAATTAAATTCTGGGACGTTACATATACACTTGATGCATTTGATACACTTCTGACATACATTTGATGCACTATTGATATACACTTGAATGTCCTCTCTATTTGTTTCGCTCTCTATCTTTCCCTCTCTCTATCAATTGATTCTTAGGAGTGAAGATTAGAGTTAGTTCATATATCTTAACTACAAAATAGAAGAGAGAAAAATTATCCTATATGGTTTAAGCAGCAAACAACAAACGCAAATGCATAAGACAAAGGTAGTAGACCCCAAATGGTTAAAAGGGTCAGAACTGTAGCAACAAACAATCTTAGAAGAAGCCAGATGATAGAATATGAAATTAAGACAAATTAATAAAAACCCATAAAAAAAGAGGTGAATCATCCGAAGAAATCCAGAAATCAAATTGAGAGAAATAAATAGATGAAAAATTACCTTAAACCCACATCCTCCGATTTGAAAAACTAAAAAACTCTTTATGAATTCAGAAACAACACCTTAAGAAGATTCATTTATCCTCCGTTGTTAAAATTGCATATCATCTCATGTTCTAATTCTATGACGACGAAAAGGATGAGATCATTTCGATGTGGATTTCATCTCTCCTCCTCTCTTGGAAACCAGTAAATCTCTCGACAAGAACAATCTCATACACTCAAGCCAAAACGAACTCTGTTTTTCTCAAGGGAATCTTCTTCTCTCCCAATCCGATCTCATCTCCAAATGTAAAACCCTTCCGATTGAACTCAGTTCCATGCCATAGTCTCCGATTTCAGTTTCAATTCTCAAGTCCGCACGTAGACTCTCGATTTCATTGTTTTAGAAGCCCAAGGTAATGGCTAAACAGAAGACAGACAAAACAAAGCCAATGTTTAGTGATTTGGAGACTGAAACGTGAGTGTGAGAGAGTGAGTGGCGTTAGTCGATTAGTTGATTGGGTAGACGAGCACATGAAGGTGTGGACGTGATTTGAGGGATTTTTCCATATTTACAAAATTTGAAAAGTTGGAGCTAGGTTTTCTAAATCCTAAAATTAATTTTTTGTTTAATACAATTTTCCTAATTAAAAAGGAATAAGATTTGTGCCTATACAATTAATGCCAATTAAGTTATGCACGAATTAAAAATGTTTTTTTAAGCTAAACATGCATTTTTCATACTTCATAATATTATGAAAAGCAAAGATTATTTTTAAATATAGAAAAATGAATCAAATTATTTATAAATATAGAATTTTTTTATATATATTTATAAATAATTTAATAGTTTTTCTGTTTAGATTTGTTGGTAAGAAAATAATGTGTAAATAAAAAAAGAAAATAGAAACGAAAAAAAGGGATTTTAAAAATAGAAAAAATGAAGAAAACTATTTATATAAAATAGCAAAATTTTTAGATAGTTGTGATAGACACGGATTTTTAAAAATAGAAAAAATGAAGAAAACTATTTATATACAATAGCAAAAGTTTTAGATAGTTGTGATAGACACGGATAAAAGTCGAATAATAGAAATAATAAACGTGATGCTGATACAGTATTTCTTTTACTACTTTTGTAAGTAGTTTGACATTTTTTTTATTCGTAAAAATTTACCAAGATAAAAACGTTGGTATTAGGGCGGTTCGATTCCAATGATTATCCGTTTACAGCTCGCGTCACGGTTCACGTTTTCTTTGTATTCAGACAACGATCAGGACAATCCTACGCTTATAACTCTTTCAACCACCGATCAATTTCTAATTCAATCTCTGTTTCTTGTCTTCTCCCTTTTCCCTAATTCCTAAACCTACCTCCGATTTCGCGACGGAAAATGAGCTGGTGGTGGGCCGGAGCAATCGGCGCTGCTAAGGTAAACTCTATAACCCCAAATCTTTCTATCCATTCCCCCCCTTTCTATCTCTGAAATGTCTCCACGTTTCTTTATTCCACTTCTCTGTTCTCAATCTTGCAGAAGAAATTTGAAGAAGATGAACCTCCAAGGAGCTTTGAGAGCGTAGCCCTGGTGATTGGCGTTACTGGTATCGTCGGCAACAGCCTCGCCGAGATTCTCCCTCTTTCCGATACCCCCGGCGGTCCATGGAAGGTCTATGGCGTTGCTCGGAGGCCGAGGCCAAACTGGAATGCCGATCATCCCATCGAATACATTCAATGCGATATCTCCGATTCGGAAGACGCCGAAGCCAAACTCTCGCAGCTCGCTGATGTGACTCATCTCTTCTATGTCTCATGGACCAATCGATCCACCGAGATCGAGAACTGCGAGGCAAACGTTAAAATGCTTCGCAACGTTTTGCGATCAGTGATCCCCAACGCGCCCAATCTCCGCCATATCTGTCTTCAAACCGGTACGAAGCACTACGTGGGATCATTCCAGAGCATTGTCGATAAATCAGTGCAGCGGCACGATCCGCCTTTCACGGAGGATTTGCCTCGATTGGAATGCCCAAATTTCTATTACTCTCAAGAAGATTTGTTATTCGAAGAGATTGAACAGTCTCAGAAAAAGGATCTGACATGGGCGGTGATCCGACCCAATGTAATTTTCGGGTTTTCCCCTTTCAGCTTGATGAACATCGTCGGAACCCTATGCGTCTACGCCGCCATATGCAAGCACGAGGGACGTCCGTTGAAATTCCCCGGCACGAAATTGGCTTGGGAGGATTTCCAGGTAGCGTCCGACGCAGATCTGATAGCGGAGCAGCACATATGGACGGCAGTGGATCCATACGCGAAGAACGAGGCGTTTAACTGCAACAATGGCGATGTTTTCAAATGGAAACAGTTCTGGAAGGTGTTGGCAGAGCAGTTTAGCATAGAGGAATATGGATTCGAAGAAGGGGAGAGATTGACGTTGGTGGAGTTGATGAAGGATAAAAATGAAGTATGGGAAGAGATTGTGAAGGAGAATCAGTTGCAAGAAACCAAATTGGAGGAGATTGGTAATTGGTGGTTTGCAGATATAATGTTGAGCATCTCAGGTAACATAGATAGTATGAACAAGAGCAAAGAACATGGGTTTCTGGGCTTCAGGAACTCTAAGAACTCCTTCATTTCTTGGATTGACAAGATGAAGGCTTTCAAATTTGTGCCTTGATTGGCCTTGCAACTGTTTCCTTTGGGTTTTATCTGCTATTCCTATCCTTTTTCCTGGTTTTGCAATAAGCTTGATCACAAGAAAGTGTTGCTTTATTTACTTTCTTGCTATCTTTAAAGTGATTGAGTTATTTGTGATTGAAGTCTGTAAAAAAAAAGATAATGAAAAATTCAACGACTATTATCAATAGCATTCTAGAAATTAATAGTGCCTTAGAATATTCAAATGAGATGCATGGTGAAACAGTCGCAGTGTCATATCTATGAATAGATTGTTAAGTACAGTTGGATTTCCATTATCTCGTACAAATGCCATAGATGTTGAATGGATTTTGACCATAAAGATAAAAGTCTTAATGTATTTGTACAAAAAAAAGAAAAAAGGAAAAATAAAGGCGCCTATCTTGGTAATGCGAGAAAAAAAAAAAAAAAATACTCCGAGGATGCTCTTATTTCTTTTTGGTACGTCTAAATTTCCTTCTATTAGATGAAACAATATTAATGTGATCATTTACTGTATTCTATTAGACAAATCATGTTTTTAGATGCTAATAATTATATTATTACACTTACCTACTAGGCTACCAAATATAGTTTCAAACAATTTGACTAATCAACACAAGACCAAATAGGGGGAAAAAAAAGTTAACACGTTTATCCTACATTGAAACACAATTAAACCAATTTGTGCGTCAATCAAGTTGAGTCCTCCAACTTTAGTACAACTCAGTCGTAATTGACATGTAATTTTCAATTAAAATGGGAGGTTCAAAACTCCATACTACAAACCATATCTTAAGTTAGTCTAAAGGTAAAAAAGGATCATGAGTTTAATAAAAAGATTTCAATCTATATTGACCACCTACTTAGGATTTAGGATTTATATCTTATAAGTTTTCTTGATACTCAAATGCAATTGTCCTTGATATTAATCAAAAGTGTATATAAGTTGGCTCGAACACTGATAAATATTTATGTGAACCCTAAAATTTAAGCTAGCTTATATTTTTATTCTAACAGCCTGTGTAATTTCAATTTGTCTATAAACTTCGTTAACTGTTTCCAAAATAACAAGTGGGCCAAAAGCCTTCGTATTGATCGTTTTCCTTTGCAGGCCATCTTAAACAAAAGCCTATCTCACTTTTGCGGGTATTGTGGTAGACTGCGCTCGATTGGCGACTGAGGTATACACTAAAATCGTTCGATCTTAACATCTCTTTGCGCTCGAGCTAATGTTGTTTTCGCTATGAATTTTCGCACCCTTTGTCCAGTTCATTCCTGATTCCCCTCGTTATCAGCTTCTCCGTTTGTGGCGTCTCCGCTGCGAGCAATGGTGCTGACCAACTTCAATGGAACTGGCGTTGGATTCGGTACAATAGATTCAATAATCTTGAGTTCGTAATGATATATTTTGAACATTCTTATCTTTTCTGTCTTTTTAACTGATTCTTGCTGTTTTTTTCTTTATTTCGAGGTTTTGGTGTCGGTTGTGGGTTCGGCATAGGATGGGGTTTCGGAGGTATGTAACATCTGACCACGGTTATTTACGATCGTTTTCCTCTTTAGCTTGATTTCTTTCATGTACCTGTTGTACTTGGGGAGCTTGATCATGATTTCAGGCATTTTGTTTATCTGGATTGTTTCTCAAATTAGGTTGGTTAATATATTAGCTGGGTGAAGTCGGCTGAAGAGAATTTCAGGAATGCTATGAAATGAATGCTACTGAACCCTGAGGGTTTTGAATTATGAATTGAAATAGATTTGTGCACAGATCAGAAAGGAGGTTTGATGATTAGTTGATCGTTTGAAAATGATTTGTGTTGTTCTTGTTTAGCTATCGTTGGTGACTTGGCAATGTCTCTGTCTCTCTATTATTTTGAAATGAACTGGCAGGCCTGAGGTATACCAATTTAACAGGTTATTTACTTGGAATAAATAGAGCCTTTTCTTTTGGCAAGTGTGGTGAAGATGGTGGAGTTGCTTTGTGATTGGTAGAGGCAGAACAATGAAATGTAAGGCTGGAAGTTATAACCTGTACTTGTACACTCATATGCTTCATGAATTTGTTAGTGCTGATCTATCCACATCATTGATCTTAAGATGTCTACATCATGCGCTAGCCACAGACACAACTTGGAATTCCACCTCCAACAGCAAGTAGTTCTTGAATGCCCCATTTATTATGTATGTATGTATCAATTCGTGTGTTTGTGTCTGAAATCTACTAGTTACATTACACTAAAAGAAGTATATATACATGTCGAGTGATAGTCTTGTTCAATGAGAGCTTTTACATCAGAAGTTATGGAGTATCTTGTCTTGACTGGTGAAGGATTAATAGTCAAGTTCAAGTTGTTCAACCCATGATCCTTATTTGACAAGGAAGCCAACCCATGATGGTTCTATCTTATAAGTTTGCATAACATCAAAAGTTGGAAGGAATCAAACAGTTTTTCCACAGGTTAATGGAAAGGGTGTAAGCTTCCTTAATCGGTTAATCCTTGGATACCTATAGACAAGAATCTTGACGGGTTTGAAACTAAGCTCTGTGCCTCTTTTGCAACTCTCATTTTCGCTGTTTGGGATATTAGAAGAGTCTGGAACTTTATGTTGGTATGGATTTAGTTTATCTCTCCTCGTTCTTTATTGGAAGGTTTGTATTTCATACTTTAAATTCTATCTAGTTTGCAAATTGTTATGGAAGATTACGTCTTCATGTTCAGATGATCCGATTTCTGTTTATGGACTTTAAAAGTTAAGATTTCTTTCTGCATTAGAACTGGGTTTTAATTTCTGCATGGGAAGCATGGAAGTTATGGTCCTCTATATAACTTTTAGATCCAGTTGTATATTCCATTATTTCCCTTTCAGGTTTCCAGGCACATATTATTCTTTAACATGAAAGATATAGTTTTTCTGCCATGACGTGCCTCACCTGAATAAAGATGTTTATTTACAGGAATGCCTTTGAACTTCTTGGGCCTTGGTGCGGGTAACCAACTAGAATATACGCTACATACAAATTATTTTCCTTAATCACATTCATCTGATTGCGCTTAGTTATTTATTTGTAATCCTTTTCCGTAGGTGGTGGGTGTGGTGTTGGATTGGGACTTGGATGGGGATTTGGCACAGCTTTCGGGAGTAAGTATCGGTCCTCGAGGATGATATTTCAGGGAATGGAATTTGACAGGAAGGATCAAAATCAGAGTTGTGATATCAAGGACTCAAAAGATTTATCCAGAAAAGTTTGAGCTTAATCTCTCCCTTATTATTGGCTAGTTTAAGTCTTCAGCATTCTAAGAGTTTTTTAAAAATATTTTGAACCCTTTTTGGATGGAATTGAGATAACATCTGATCGTATACTTGTACCTTCATCAGATTGTATAAAAGTTACTTTGCTTTTGTCGATCAATTTTTCAAAATACTAGATAAGTTTATATCATAAGGGCATCTTAACCGTAAGAAGGTCACTCACGATCTCTGCACCAATCTTCATGCGGATAGCGCTTTCAACCAGAATCACTTTGCACACATCATGGTTTCAAAAGCTTGTCATGTGATCCTTGGCCGTTTCTGTGTTCATTCTATTGCTTTCTTATATATGTGAAGCGTTATTCTCTCTTCCAGTCGTGCAGTTGCATTTAGTTGGCGAATAGACATGACAGGAAACTATTTGGTTTCACGGGGGCTTCTCCTTTTCTGTCTTGTCCTCTTAAATAAGGTTCTTGACGCTGCAAGTACAAGAAAATTGATGCTTGGGAGTGACGTGATTACTCATGAAATAAGAAATGGCCTTCCAGATGACACAAACGTTAAAAAGGAAGTTCACCTTTTAGAGCTCACGGTTGGAGGTTATGGGGGAATATCAGCTGGTGGTGGCTCTGGCGTCGGGACTAAGGGAGGCTTTGGCTCAGGTTACGGTGGTTCTGGACCTGGTGGATTCGGTCCGGGCATTGGTTCTGGCTCGGATGGTGGCTTTGGACCTGGAATTGGGTATGGCTCAGGTTCAGGCTTTGGTGGTGTAGGTGGCGGATTCGGTGGTTCAGGTGGCATCGGAGGTATCGTGGGTAGCGGTGGCGGCGGACTAGGCAGTTCAGGTGGTATTGTGGGTGGCAGTGGTGGTGGAGTAAGTGGGTCTGGAGGCATGGGTGGTGGTGGTTATGGTGGGTCGGGAGGCATGGGTGGCGGCGGCAGCGATGGCGTTTATGGTGGCAACATGAATAATCCTTAATCGATGAGCACCAACGCTATATCGAGCATAATTCATTGCTAAGATGTTTAACAAGACAAGTTTCTTAATTAAGGAAGGAGACAAATAAAGATACTTGTTCCTCTTTATGTTTTTATAATTAATGAAATTGATAAGAGAACACTACCTCTTTTTGTAGTCTTAAATTTGCTCGATATAAAAGTAAAACTTTTTCGATGTTAGGAAGATGGCACCTAATGAAATTGTATACACCATCTTAGAAAGCATGTCTTGTCAGAATTCTTCACTAAGACTTACCATTTACTAAAATAATTGTCCATTTTTAAGTCCACCTCAAGAATTTCATTGCCTTAAAATGTCCTTTTAACTGGCAAGAAATTTCACTGTCCAATCTTAAATAGGTAAATGGAGAATATGGAGTGGTTGTTTGAAACTGAATTCCATGGACCAAGAAGGTTAGCGTGGGTATGGGATGAATATGATAAATTATCTTCTCTTTTAAAGAAACAATAGTTGCAGATTCACTGCACACTGGCTGAGCTTGCGTGGCTCCACCATCCATTAATTTGTATTGTTATCAGATTCCACGCCCACCACAAAATTATATAGTGCCTTGCAGCTGTATTTTTACTACCTATTTAACTCCACTCTTCCATCCACATCATTAAGCAAAATGCCTCTTTTCCGTCTCTCTTTCAGACTAAGCCATCGCATGTTTCTACTTTGCAGACCAAGTGTTCGATAAAATGTCAAACTACAGTAATCCACTCTATTTGCCCATCGCGCCATGTTTTTGTTGGGAGGTGCCACGGCATGAACAAAACTCTACCGGTAACTCGCCACATGTGCTCAATTCATAGGGCAAAAAGCAGAGAATGAGACAATTTTGAGTGTTTCCTTTTCCAACTTCCATGTGTGAACGACGTGGTTAGTTTTCAATACCAGAACTCTCCCCAACTACCCCATTAGTTGATTCCACCCACCATACCATGCTGTTTCCCTATCCTTTACCATTAATAGAATAATCGCTGTGGCTGTACAGTGTTTTTCCACTTTTATTCGTGCTATCATCACTGGCTCCCATTTTATCCGACGGCGAAGAAACTCCTATATATATTCAAAAAGTTGTACTCTGAGGCGACGTGGTTGATTCTGAATTTGAAACCCTTCCTGTTGGGAAATGGGCGGAGGCAATGGCCAGAAGGCTAAAATGGCTCGGGAGAGAAACCTGGAGAAACAAAAGTCATCCAGAGGTAATCAACCTGCCACTCAATTTTCTCAGTTTGGCTCCTCAGAAAATGATTTGTAAAGCCCATGTGATTTCTCTTGATTCCTCTTTCTGTACTCAATTTAATTAGCCTTTAGCTTGAGTAATGGAAAGTATAATTAGAAGGCTAATAATACAAAATATATGATGTACAAACATAAATTTCATTACTAGATCAATCAAATCTAGATGCTTTGCTAATTTAGATGACAAGTATGATAACTGAAATGATTATTACTGCAACCCTTATTGTTTTTCTTTCTTCTTTGTGGGGTTCTTATGATTTCCCCTGTATAAAGTTTAGAGAGTTGATTATGATTGTAATAATTTCCACAGGAAGTCAGCTGGAAACAAACAAGAAAGCCATGACAATACAGGTAAAATTCTGAGTCTTATCTTATGAACCTAATTTGTTTCCTTGAGAGGGACAAATTTTGAATCAAAAGCACCATTTTCTCAATTTTGTTAGTCCTTGTTTAAGCTTGTTGCTTGAAACTTAAAGTGTTCGTGAAAGTGGGTTATTGCGAATTGTTGCAGTGCAAGGTATGCATGCAGACATTTATATGTACAACATCAGAGGTGAAGTGCAGGGAACATGCAGAAGCAAGGCACCCAAAATCTGATGTATATGCTTGTTTTCCTCATCTTAAGAAATGATTCCAAACTCTTAACCCCCACATATGAATTATTACCTATCAATCAACTCATAGCTTTATCCTTTCCTTCTCTTTTGCAATATTAAAGCCTTCCCAAATGCTCTAGAGGCTACACGCCTTTCAATGTAATAATAACATATGCTTGTGCTCAAAAAATATATTTTGATAAAGATCCAACATTTATTTCTTATTTTTCTTTACTTGAACAACTAGAACTGTAGATCAACTTGCAAATGTTTGGCGAATGTTTCTAATAATTAATCGCCTAACACTTGTAGAAAATATGTTTTGCAAATTTTCCAATAGTATTGGTCAATGATTTCAAAATCTGATCGGATTGAACATAATTGAGTTATTGTCTTTAGAGATTAATAGTTTGGTATTTTGGCTGCCTAATTTTGAGAAAAATCGTCAATAATTTCACGTTAAATTTTAGATTCTACATGTTTTTATGTTAATGTATTTTAGAAGATATATTATTATATTTCTGTTGATAAGGTACAATTTAAAAAAAAAAAAATTTGAATCATGTATTTATCTTTCTTTCTTTCTTTTAATATGTTGTATCATTTTCCCTTCTATTGGTGAAACACCTGTATTTCTTACAATTAAATTTTATCGAAAAGAATCATCTGTGGACGCTACAGATGGCAACAAGTTGCATTGAAATCAAATCAACGGCTCTGATTAAAAGCAGTTATTTAAATGATCTTATTTCATATTTCATAAGATCGAGTATGAGCGATTAGTACAATGGGTCCCACTTGTAGATTCTGAAATTAGGTCAATATATTTTTGTGATATAGTTCTTTTAATTACTCGATGTCGAAAATATTTATTTCAAAATGAAAAATGAATATTATAAGTCGTGTATTCATAATAAGGAATTAAAAACAAAAATATCTTTTTACTAAGCTTTGCAGAGTGAGTGCCACGTAGTAGCACTCTCCTGAGTACACGAGGATCCCCCAGCCCCCAGGGCCCACTATACTACAATGAGCGTGAACGTCACGCGAACGCTTAGAGGGATCGTGACTACGACGCGCCTTCATTTTTAATAGGAAAGACCTGAATTCACGAAGTTTTGTAACGGAACGGAGAGTACGTGTACTCCACGAAGCGATAGATGGGTATGGCGTTTTCCAAAAAAAGAAAAAAAATAAATTAGATTAGCCAACGAGAAAGTCCCACGTGGAAGGGCAAAATCAGAATCAAAGAGGCCGTCATGATCAACGCAACGGTCGCATTGGAATCGGTGAAAGCCGGTTCTGGAGAACGAGATTGGGCGGAAAGCGGTTAATATTTCGAATTACGTTCCACTGTTGCTAAGAATACTCTTTAGAGGAGGGAGACGAGAGAGCGAGTTTCGCCAAGTTGCCTTCTACTTTCATCACAATCTTTATTATAATCTGTTTTAATTTTGTTCATTATCTATCTCTCTTGATTTTGTTTTCAGTGTTGATCTAAGTTTTGAAGCAAATTTTGTTTGGTTTTCGTTTGTGTATCAGGTGAATTTTCTGTTTATTCAGATTTGAGATCTTAGCGTCTCCTCTCTCTTTAAACTCTTCTCTCACTGGAGTAGAAGCAGAGAACTCGAGAATGGAATGGTGGAGCAAGATGTCTTCTCCCTTGCGAAGATTTACCTTCAGAGTCGCCGCTCGTCTCGGATTTCGCAAACGCGGTGAGTGATTTCTTTACCAAAATCTCTGTTAATATGTTGATTGATTCTTTCTGATTCAATTGCTGGAGAATATATACACTGTTCGGATTCTCAATTCCAAGCGTAGGGATATAGGAAGGACTGAATTAATACTGCTAGTGGAATTGGATTTCTCAGAACGGATTGGTTATTATTATTATTATTAGTATTTTTTTTTTTTTTTTGTTGATCTAAAACTTGAGAAATGGAATAGTGATCAGTGAATGATTGGGGATTTTGAAATGGATTAGGGCTAGTGAAACTTGGGCGAGATGTGAAGGCATGTGAATACGAGGACGTGCACGTGATGTGGGAGATGCTGAAGAGAAACGAAACGGATCCGGTAATTCGATTGTCGGAAAGACGCCGAAAAAGGAGATCGATGTGGAATATCTTTTGGTGGGCTCGATCGGCTCCATGCATTGGCGGAAGATTCTGAAGAATGAGTCACCACTCTTGGTTAAATCCAACACCATGAATTTGGGTCATAATGTAACCAGCCACCAGGTAATGAAGAGATTGAAAAAACAAAGGAAGCATCTATCCATATATCAGCTAAATTAAGATGTTACTTTGTTTGTTTAGAAAAACTAGCACTACTACATAGATAACCAAGTGATTACCTAGTCTAATCCAATCTTGATCATGACCCCCTCTCTTCTCTCCTCCCTTTCTTATCTTCATATTCTATCAAATAATTATAATACTAGATTTGGGTGTATGCCGCCTCTTATATATATAATTTTGCCTGCCATTTCTTCTTCCCCTCGACTTCTTCTCTACTTCTGATTCCTAATTTGAGTTGACTGTGACAATTGGTTTGGTTGACATTACTTATTGAATTGAAACTGAAAGGAATTGGGTTTTACATCAATAATGCACCAAACGACCCTGTTTTAGGTGATGCTAGTTACCGTCGTCTAAAAATAAAAATGCTGTGTAGCTTAATTCAAAGCTTCTTGTAATTGAAATATAAGAAGCACTAAATCCATTAAGGGGCCAGCATTATTATTATTAAGTATAAAAAAAATTGTTTATATTAATTATATATTTTCTGTTTCAATTACTAACAAAGTTGGTATGTTGCTTTAGCGGTTGGTACGAGACTTGCCTTAGGCAATTTTTTTTCTTTAATTTATATATATATATATATATATATAGAAACAAGTTGTGAAAAATTAATTCTATTTTAATTTTTGTCATATATAAACACACATACAAATATACCCCAATATTTTGGATCATTATAATTTTGTTTTACAAAAATTAATTGAATGATTTTTTTCTAGGTGAATAATTCTATAAAGATTTATAATAACTTTATAATTAGTATTATTTAATAAAAATATTATATATTAATGCATTTACAATAAATAAATAAAGTTTAGTCTCTAAATTTTAAAATTTTTTGTGACTAATAAATTCCTAAACTTTTAATTTTAACATTTTTAGATAGGTAAGAGTCATATTAGATGCATTGATAATTTATGAATCTATTAAACACAAAATTTAGAACTTATTATACATTTTTTAAAGTTCAAAAACTATATATATAAAATACAAAATTAAGAGTTTGTGGGCTAAATTTATAATATTATATATATTTGTGCTCACTGACTATACTATTGTCAGGTTGCTTCTTCTAATTGAGAGAGGACAGTGGTTTTTTTTTTCTTTTATTTTTTATTTTCATGAAACAAAGAGGAGTATCCAGAATTCAGATCACACGTTTGCAATATTTGTCTTCTCGTGATCGTCTATTCGCATCAGTCACATATTCGTTGACGACTGATTCAATAACCAATCAATTTTGCAAGAAAACTACACTTCGGTGCTTTAAAAATATATAATAATAATAAGCCACGTTAGTCTTTTTCCAGGGAAAAATATATTTCTGGTTCATGAATTTTTAAAATTGAATTAAAATGGGAGATGGGAAGGAGAGAAAAAATCTCCGTCCTTGTCCTCGCCTTGTTATCCTCTTTTACTTATTTAATATTATGTTATTATTAATGTATAGAAATTTATATCTAAATTTTAAGTTTTTATTATTTAATGGTTAAAATATTGAATATGTTTGAATTTAACCTTAAAATTTAATAATATAATTTGATTGGTAATTATTTTTTCATACTATAAATTTTTTTGATTAATTTCTCTTTAAATTAAAATTATACATGTAGAAGTAATCATATTAGCGAGAAATTTAACTATTCAACTAAAATTTATCTATATAAGTGATTTTATGTTAATTGATTTTTTAAAACAAAAACAAAAAAATTAAACAAGAATTTTTTTTTTATTTTTTTTATTTTTACGGAAAACAGGGAGCGGGGAAGCGATCTGCTCTAATAGTCAAATTAAGTAAATTCAAGAACATTTTTCATATATTACAAAAACGCTATTCATTCCAATATATTTATTTCATATTCCAGTAGTTGAGGCCGACTGCAATTTCTTTTTTTTAACAAAGTTTAATTTTACAAGTTAGAGTCTCTTAACTCTAAATAAATATCTAATGAGTATCTAAAATTTCAATTATATGTCCTATTAATTTCAACCCTTCAAAAGAAATTTCACATACCTCCTATCTGACAGAAATCTAAAAGTTAGTAATTGATGCACCGAGTTAAAATATTAGGTCAAGTCCATGGTCAAACAAAGGAAGTCCATCCCTAAAGATGAGAGAAACTCTCCCAGAACAATCTTCTATTTCAAAATGAATATTCAAAAACTGCCTATTACAACAACGAGGAAATAACATAATTAACCAATTAAATCTAATTAAACACTAATTAATCTGAATTAACAACTTAACAAATATTAAATCTAAATATACTATTTATCTTATAATTCTTTTCATCCCATTAGATATAATAATTAAATTTATATTTAATAGATTTGTTTTTTCAGTACCAAAAATGCAGATCAAACATGCTTTGTCGAATATTTATTTATTCATTTTTAGTACACTTTTGTGAATATAATAGATGGAGTAATTTTTAACATTTTTGAAAGTTGAGATGCTTATTAGTTATTACTATTAGGCATATTTATGGTTTAAAATCATTAAACAATTTTAAATTTGTAGGACAAAATAGACGTAAAGTTACTATTAAATTATGAATTTGAAAAAAAGTTAGAATTTAGTCCATATAATTTCAAAAATTAGAATTTGGTCCTTATAGTTTGGAGGAAAATAGAATTTAGTCCCTATAATTTGAAAAAAAAATTAGAATTTAGTTCCTACTTAGAGACTATTTATGATGATTTTATCAAATCATAAAGATTAAATTTTAGTTTTAAATCATAGAGATTAAACTCTAACTTTTTTAAATCATAAGGACTAAATTTACCCTTTAATCCAGAGTTACCATTTAAGGGGGTAATTTAACCCTTTTTAATTTTAATTTTCTCATCCGTACATACTAAAACATAAAATCAAAAGGGTAGCAAACGATGCAATTTTTTATTGGAGTAACAATGATTTTTCATTTCATTTTATTTTTGGAAACAAATGAATAAATTTTTTGACTTTGGTTATTAAACGGTGCGTTTCAAGAGGCGGTTGCTGTTGGTATCGGGGAGCTGCTCTATATAAATGTTGCAGCCGTTTAGGGTTTCAGGGTTCTGCAAATTTAACGAAGCGGCTGTCAGAGCTGAAAAGGGTTTCTAAGGTGATCGACCAACGAAGAAGACGATGGGTCATTCAAACGTGTGGAATTCACATCCAAAGAACTATGGACCTGGTTCTCGTACTTGGTATGCCTCCTCCTCCTATCTCAATTTTGCGTTCTCGCATTTTCATCCAAATATCCCCTTAGCAACATTGGATTTTGATTACCATCCATGTTCAACGCTGCTCTTTGAACTGTTCATATAATTTAGATCTTATTGGCCCTGATTTCAGGGGGATTCTCTTATTTGTTGTCGTATCTGGCATTCGATTGTGATTCTCTTTGACCATTTAGGTTGCATTGTTCTTATGAACATAAACTCAATCGGAAAATTAAGCTGATTCTTGAATTAGACTACACTGCTAGTTTGCACAAAACATTTATCTTCATCTTAATATTTGAGTGATTGTTGTTTCCCAGTCGAGTCTGCGGAAACCCCCATGGATTGATCCGCAAGTATGGCCTGATGTGCTGCAGGCAGTGCTTCCGTAGTAATGCCAAAGAAATTGGCTTCATTAAGGTAAATTAATTTTCTTCCCCACTACCCGCTTATAATATTTGCATTTTCCCTTGTTATTGGTTAAAATTTTCTGGTGCTGGTTGGTAATTGCCTATGAATAATTGATACACAAAACAGAATGTCAAATACCCTTCAACAATCAGTTCAATTAAGATTAGGATATATATTTCAATTCATTGGCTGCTTAAATTTATGATCATGCATTGTATTCTGTGTTGCAGTACCGCTGAGAATGGAGCTCTTGGTCTACAGATGTTGCAGACATGAGCATGCTGGTTTACTTGCTTTTTCTTGGTTTAGTCTATTTATAATTAAATGAATTAATTTCAAACAATTACGATCAAAAGAATTATGAGTTGCACTTTACAACCAATCAGGCTTGGGAATTATATGAATTTGGGTCATTGAAAGTTTAGGAGAATGCAGCTGTGGCTATATTCTTTTAATGCACTTTATGGCTGTTGTTATATTTATTCAATGTGAATATATGAAAATTTGCGTCTTATAATTGGTTTATTTAACATAAATTTGTTTTTGTTTTTTTTCCTTTTGAAATTCTCCTTATACATGAATATTTTGTCAAAGTTTGTTAAAAAAATTATTGAAATTTTGGAACATTTTTTGCTGACTCAAAACAAGTTCAGGAATTAGTAATATGAGAGAAGATGATATTGGTGGAGGTTTTCGTGGTTCATCAATTTTTTAGCTGCAATTTTGATGTTGTAAACTTGTTAGTCTGCAAACCTTTAATGTTAAGAGGTTTATAATAACAATTTACTTATTTTTAGGCCTAATAAATAGAATTTAATGTGTAAAATATAGTTATAAGTTCTATCAAAACTGAGTATTTTCTTCCCATAATGGTGTATTACGTATCACCAACATTATGGTGATTTGCAATTGTTGGATTAGTCTCCTCACACAATTAAGATTTTAGATTTCTGTCAACAGTAAGTTCAACATTTTCGCCTGTCAAAAACCATAATCAGCCACAACTATATTACCTTTAGGAAATAATAATTTATTGGTTAAAAAACTTTCATCAAAGTAACAATTTAGTGTCTGTGCTTTCAATTTTGTAACAATTTGGTCCTCAAACTTGAGTATATATCAATTTAGTTCTTCTACTTTCAAATTTGTAACAATTTAGTCTCCTAACATAAAACCAATTATCAAAATTAGATGTTAATTTTTTTATTTTATAATGTAGACCTTATTTTATAAAATGTCGAGTCCCTAATTAGTTTATTGATTCATTTATACAAGAAATCTCATTAAATCTTAATACAGTTTTCTACATTAAAGACTAAATTGTTACAAATTTTAAAGTATAAGAACTAAATTATTACATGGTAAAGTTTATGGACTAAATTGTTACAAAATTAAAAGTTTAGAATCTAAATTGTTACAAATCAAAGTTATTAAATTGTTACTTTTATGAAAGTTTATGGACTAGAAGTGATTTTTAACCTAATTTATTTTATGATATAGAACACCACAAAAGTTGGTCCTCAATAATAATTTGACAAGATTACGCTAATTAAAAAAGAATTAGTTAGAATGTGTCTCGTTTATTTAATTTTAGTATATATAGCTTCAATAATTGTTTTTTTTTTACAAAGTTCAATAAATTTAGTCCTATAGCTTGTTGTGGTTGCCTTTTTCAAAATTTTTTAATTTATTAACTAACATTTTCAAATTTCACTCCAAATTTACATAATATATTTTATTCAATAAAAATATTATTATTATTTAACCAAGACTAAATTTGATATTAAAATTGAACTAGATTTAAAATATAGAGTAAAATGATATTTTTAATTGAAAAGAGAGAGAGAAAAGCAATGGCCAATGGTTGTGTAATGTTGAACTCGAAAACAGCAGAAATAATTTTATGAGAAGTGAAATTGAAAAACATGAAATTCTCAAAAAACGAAGAGTCGCACGAAAGGAAACCAATAGAATAATAATAATAATACGGCTTTAATTAATTGGTTTCAATTTTCAAATTCCTAAATAAGAAAATAAAAACTAAAGAAAAATAAATTTTGGAGGTGCGGGGAATCGAACCCCGTGCCTCTCGCATGCAAAGCGAGCGCTCTACCATATGAGCTACACCCCCTTTGACGATAGAAACATTTACAACATTTTAAATATTTAATAATTAACAATAAACCATGGCAACCGGCTCGCATTCCGACTTCTTGTCGTTCATTTAAATTTGTTTGTTCCACACCGCAGTGTCATTTAACTCTACATTCTGTAACAAACCGATCGTCCATGCCACATAACATTATTATTTATTACAAAACAATTAAATCTTCTGCTTGCTTTATTTCATTTATTCACTTTCCGACAGAATTAAATGTCAAAACAAATCTCCATTGTTCTTCCGACATCCTCATCGACAACCAGTTTTGAAGGGCTTCCTCCCAAAAAGAGTGTTTTGAAGAAGAGGGTGTTTTCTTCTTTTCAAATTTTTGGGTATTATTCTGATTTGGAGTGATCTTCTTAGCACTGTGTTTGTGGGCATTTGGACGTTATGAAGTCTTTTAGGTTTCCGGTTATGCCTTTTCTGCTTCACACTTCTTTATTGCTGCTTTTCTTTACCAGCAATATCAATGCCTCTTTAACTTCCGGTAATTTTGGTTCTTTCTGTTCTGTTTCAACTCCAATCACATCCACTTCCTTATAAATGCTTGTTGGCCTTGTACTTTACTGTAAACTGTTTGGAACCCCCTGTTCTCTGCTCTGTTCTATCCGATGATGTTGTCATTTTCATTCACTTCAATCTGTCTGTATGTGAAAGATATTGGTTCAATATATTATTATCATTTTTTTTGGGTCCTGAATGAGGATCTCACTGATTAACATAGATAGACATTACAGCTACTGAGGGGGGAAAATAGTATTTGTTTTTTCATCTTCATGGATAAAAGTTTCCTGTAATGTTAAGAACAGATGAAATGATGTAATAAAACAGATGGGAAAATCTACAAACATCTAGGAGAATGCTTAAGTAGATGACAGCTTAAAGAGAAGAGACAGGAGAAGGGAGAAATTTGAAGTGTTTTAGCTATGAATCTGTTACACTGTAGAGTGTTCTTTGTGCTTTTTGTGATATCCAATGTAATTGGTTTCAGCTTAAATTATGTGGATAATTGCTGCTTTGAGCATATTAACCGTATTAAAGGGATAATATTGAGGCTAGGTCCGAGCACAAATTGGCAAAGTTTAGCTCAACGGTAATTGAGCTATTGTTGTACTAAAAATAGTCTCGGATAAATTGGACTCATCTTTGTTTGATTTTGATGTTTTTATGCTTGGTTTTTTCATATAACTGACAAAGTTTTCTACTTTACATTATTGTTCAGTCCTATTAGTTAAAGAGTTTCTTTGACTGTCTCCATTGCTGCTATGAACTATACTTTTGTTGTGGACTATGCAGCAATCTGTTTAAATGAGCCCTTCCAATTTAATTAACTGTCATCAAACATGAAGATAGATCCTCTCAATGACCTTCTTCTGTCTGTTTCACCTCTATATAATATTGATGTTTATCCTCTTCTCTTTTACTTTTTCCTTTGTATCATCTTTAGATGCAATCCTTCAACCAAAGAAGAAGTTAAGTAGTCATCAAACTAAGAATTTTCTGCAGGTTCAATTATATATTTAAGCAGAATTAGCCTTGTCTTTCACTGCCATTTTTAAGTTTTTCCTAACAGTTTAGAACTTTTTAGCTTTTTTTTTCCTCATGTATTGAACTTTGAAGTCGCATCATAAAGTATATAACTAGAAATCCGATCGATTTATACGTTTGAATTATCGGTTTAATTAAATAAGTGAGCACGAGTCGTATACGTTTTCATAATATGTTTCCCTGATATGCCTTCCTTAACTGTAATTGCAGCAATGGCTCCAAACCACCTCCATGGTGAATCAAATGAATGTTTGTTTGCCAAACCATCAAACAGGAAGCTGAAAGTATGAACTTGCTTTGTGAAGGCTTCAAATCCTAGCAACCTATATTTTACTTAGAGATGAAGAACATGGTTTCTTCCTAATTGACAGCTTCATTACTAATGAGATTGAAATCTGTTTTTGGTTCTCAGATGCAGGATTACGAGCATAGTAACCCGACGAGGAAGAATGTCCGTGTGGGTAACGTAAATCTTTACGACTACAGCCCCATTGATCCAGTTCCAAGCTCAAAGAGATCCATAAAACATGGACCAATAGAGCATGGCTCTCCTCTTATACCTCATATGCCAAATCCTTCCCCTCCTGATCAACCTCAGCCTGGTGGTTTTGTGTAGAGAGCAGATACCTTTCTCTCTACTACTTGCTATAAATAAACTGAAATTTGTTTATTATATATAAAACCAGCTATGTTAACTGTCATCGTCTCTACGTAAATACTTGCGACTCGTATTATCTACCGTACTAAAAAAGAAGTGCTGGAATGATGTATTAGGAAATGAATGTATTTGTAGTAGATCTTGTCTATTTATACCACATATAGTTTGGTTGAAGAGTTGTTTTACTTGTTTTATGAATCTATATGGGTTAGCCATTTTTGTTGGAAGCGATCTTTCTTCAATATTTCCTTCATTCATTCTAATTCATTTCATCCCATTGAAAATTTAGGGTGAAATTTGTTCAAAGTTCATGGACAAAATTTTGATTTTTTTTCCCTCCCCAACATTTAAGAATAATGGCATAGAGAGCCCTTTTATTGGGCCCAAATTAAAATTAACCTCAAATTTGAAAATAAATTAAATTTGGCCCTTTGTTTATATCGGCACTATGAGAAATTACCACTTTAACTCTAAATGCATTTCTTCCTTCTTCTTCATTATGCAGCTGCTCGATCTGGAGAAAAAAATCATGCACTTCTTTTTCTTCCTGCATTTCTCTTCTTCTCTTTTGCATTCTTCTTTTGATCTTCTTCATCTTCTTCCACTTCTTGTTGGTTATGAGTTGTCATCGTTTTCTTCTTCTTCTTTGTTTTGTAGTTTTTTTTTCTCTCCCTTTTTTGTTCTGTAGTCTGTTCACGAATAAAAAAATTGTAGTTGTCTGATGAGGAACTAGAGCGAGGAACGAGGAGCGAAGAGCGAGAATCTAAAAAAGGAAAAAAAATCGACGAAAAGATTGAAATTGTGTCTGATGAGGAACTAGAGCGAGAATCGAGTAGCTATAGCGAGAATCCAAAAAAAGGGAAAAATTGAAGAAAAGATTGAAGTTGTGTCTGATGAGAAACTAGAGTGAGAAGTGAATAGCTAGAGGGAGAATCGAGAAGCTAGAGCGAGAGTCACGCCCTTGCGCACATTTTGAGGTACTTTCACATGTGGCTAACATCAGCAGAAGACCATTTTTCATTTGTTTTTTAACCTTGGTCCATTTTTTATTTGGTTCCCTAAAAAGGGGCCACCCGTACAAAAATTCCATGAATGAAGTGGTGCACATAGTTTTGTAGTTTATTTATTTTTTAAAATTTACCAATTGTTTTAATATAAAGTATGGCAATCTTCAAAAAGTCATTGATATCCAGCATTACAAACACGACCATTGAAATAAGGCTTTAGAACTTGTAAATTTGAAGTTGGCATGGTATATCAAAATTTCATCCTGATTTTTTAATTTTATTAAATTAAACCTACTTAGAATCAAGTATTGCACAAACTTTCTAAAGTCACTTCCATAAAGTTAAGCTGATTTAATATATAATACACAAGTTTTTTAACATAAAATAACTGATTATTTTGTTTAGTTTCATCAATTATATAATTCATTAAACACATGAGAATATATATATATATATATAACAATTCATAAGTGAGTTTGCCACAATATATAATTCATTAAACACCAATATAAAAATTGGAATGCTGGCTAATTTTTTTTTGGTGGATGGAACCTAAAATCGTGAGGTTGATAATATGAATTTATAAATATGTAATATGAAAAGTTTAGTCCTAAAATGATATTAAAAGTTAATTGATATTGAATATCCTAGTACAAACTTTATTGTGTCGGACAAACTGTGATTGGTGAGAGAGTTTCAATAATAAACTAAGTTGGTTATCTTTTGAAAAATAATAATACTAAAAGAAAATTTTGCACAGAATTGTGCCCATCTTTCTGAGAAAATAAAGAGAAAAACGACAAAAAGAATATTGTTGTGGAGGTGCGGGGAATCGAACCCCGTGCCTCTCGCATGCGAAGCGAGCGCTCTACCATATGAGCTACACCCCCGTTTTTGTTTGTTTACCAATTTGTTCGATGTTAGTTTGTTATTTATCTGACGGCTCGCATTCCAAGTCTGCCATTTTAAATTTGTAAAATTTACACAAGTTTCTGCAAACGCAGAGCAAACATTTACTCCTCCACAGCCTGTACCCAATGCAGATGATATGATAAACAAGCATTGACGATCCCCTGATTTCTTTTATTGTTCCTTCTCTGATCCAATTAAATGCTATGCCATATTTCCACTGTTGTTTTAAAGCCCCCATGGACGAGCACCTTTGAAGCGCTTCTCCTCCCTAAGACTCCTTGGAAGTGGAAGAGGGTTTGTGTTTTTTTGTTTCTTTTTCTGGGTACATTCTCGTTTTGGAGTTGTTCGATTTTTTTCTGGGTCTGGTCCGCATTGTTTTTGGGGGGCATTTCGACATTATTTCATTATGAAGCTTTCTGGGTTTTGGGTTTTGTTTTTGGTCCTCCAAACAACTTTATTGCTGCTTTTCTTTCCCAGCTATGTAATTGCCTCCTCCAGCTCCGGTAATTTGGAAGTTAATGTTTGTTTTGATCACAATTTTTTACTTCTTTATTTGCTTATCCATTGCCATTCATATGTTCAATCTTACTGCATTTATATTAATGTCTTCTTATTTGTAATGTTACTTCGGTTCTTTGTTTTTATTATGCTAAATTATTTAAAACCCTTCATTCTCCAGGATCACTGAAGCTAATTCAGAACCATTTTGTTGTCTTTTTAATGTTTCTGTTCTGTAACACTATGTTCTTCTTGTCCTTTCCCTATCTTTAATAATGTTGGTATGCGCATACTAAAGAATGTCTGCAGGTTGTATCACATATTTAAGCAGAACTAGCGCATCTTCCATTTGGTTTACCCGTGGTTAAGCCATTTTCAAGTCCCCAATTTAAACATTTTCCTCCTCCTGTATTGAAATTCGAAGTTATAGCATCAAGTATATAGATAGAGATTGAGTTGTAACTTTATATGTTATTCTACTGTAGTTTTGCACGTTGATTTTGGTGTGCTTTTCTTGACTGCAATCGCAGATATGTCTCTGAACCACCACCATGTTAATCCAAACAAATGCTTGTCTGACATACCATTGAACAGGAAGCTGAAGGTACTTCCTTTTCAAAGGCTTTAAATCTAACAAGTCATTTTTACTTAGAGAAGTGCAGAGCATAGTTTCTTCCAAACTAATTGCTCCTTGATTAATGTGAGATTGGTTACAACTGTCTATAATGAATGGAATTGAATTCCTTTTTTGGTTCAGTTCCAGACTGATGAACATTATAGCCTGGGGAGAAAGAAGGTTCACCCAGGTGATCTAAATCTTGATGACTACCATCCCATTGATCCAGTTCCAAGTTCAAAGACATCAGTCAAACCCGGTCCAATAGAGCACGGCACTCCTCTCCTGCCTCATATGCCAAATCCTCCACCTCCTGATCAGCCAGGCGATTACCCTTAGAGAGCACAAACATTTATCTTCTCTAGTTATAGTTGTCTTAAATAATCCAAGTTTGTTTCTCATGGAACCAAACCAACCACGTTATCCTGTCTCTTATATTTTCTGTAAGAAGTTGACTTGAGTGTTGTCATTCCTATTATGCATCCTTTAAATGATATATCTTCTGTTATCTACAGAAACAAGACCATGTTAGAATGATATACTAAGAGAACCAATGCATTTGATGATATGTCCAACACCTGCTTCACAATTTAGTTTCAGAAAATTTGAGGCATTTATTATGTGTTTTTGTCTTTTATATAGTTAGAGCCTGATCAATTTGTCCCATGTCCTTTCTGTTGAAATATCTATAGAAAGCAAAAGAGCTGAAGGGCTGTGGTAATCAACCAGAGCACCAACTCCATTGAAATAGACAGAAGATCAAAGGGGATTATTTTCTTCTTCCTTAAGCTAAATATTCTAACCACCAATCAACATCTAAACCAGTGCTCTCTCCTTCCACTTCAGTCTTTTTCCTGCATCCTTCAATACAATCAACATTATGAAGGCTAAGCTCAAAAATGAGCAAAGCCAAAATTCCAACTTTTTCTTTCTACTTTTTCCTAGTGGGAAGAGGATATCATATTCATTGCCAATAAAGCATTGGGACCTCCAAACACAAATCAGTCATTTTTTATCCCAAGGCTTGGAGGGTCATTTTCTGCTTTTTTCTTTTTTCCAGGTTCAGAAAGCGCTTTCTAAATCAAATTTTGCGGTTAATGATTAGGATGAGAGGTGGTTCTCAAACAGTAATGTCTTCAAAGTCCTAGGCGGTTTCATTTATTAAGGAATTAATTTTTGAAGTTTTAACTAATGAAACGTGTTGATTATGGTAATGACCCCTCGGCTGTAAATCATATTCATTGCTGTTCTGTTCCTATGGATGTTTGGTGCATGTCTCTTGTCTGGTTGTTGAGAATCAAGAAGAAAAAGAAAAGAAACATTTTAAAATATTGGGTTTATGTTAGGATTGTGAAGCCTAATTATCTTTGGTTAAGTAGATTAAAGTCCAAAAGAAGATTAACTAGAGGCAAGTGAAGAGACACTTGAAGTTAATTAACATCAAAACTTGCTCTTTGAGTGATTATAGAAAGAAATAGGGCCCATGTCCTTAAGAAAAGAGGCCTAAAGAAGAAAGAAAGAAAAGGGATGCCTTTTCTACTTTGGCATTAAAAAACCATTACCAAACTGAGCTGTTGGGCCTCCACCTTTATGCAGAGAATGTGGTGGGGTGGCTACTTCTATTTAAACTACAATTACGAATAAACAGTATTGAAGCTTCTGTACTTGAAACATGATTTTCAGGTACTTTTTAGAGATTATATAATTTAATCATGATCTAAGAAAGGAACCAACTTTCCCCTTCATATTAATTATTAAACAGATGAGTATTCCCTTTCTTTAACTGGGGTTGGTTCTTAATTCTGTTCATAGTACCATTGGTAGAAAGATGAACCCTTTTTTTTTATTTTTTATATTAAATGAATCATACCCTAGTGTTTTGAATGCCACTTTATTCTTCGCTGGTAATACTGTTGAAAATTAGTAGACTAAAGTCGTTGGATGGTTGTTTTTAATTAAAACCTAATGTCTTAGGTTCAAAAATATGTTTTTCTTTTTGTTATTTATGAAATTTTATTATTTATTGTAGTCTTGTCAGAAATTATTATTGTGAAAATAAAATGGAAATTAAATAAAGCGCCATTGGTCAAATTTGAGTACAGTGTAGTCTTTTTCAAAATCTACTTTATATTAGCCGATGGATTAGCTTAATTTTAGAGGTGTGTGGTCTTTAAACTGTCATAAACATTTGTTTATAAGATAATTATAATCTTATTGTAATAATATTATAAATTTTAAAAATAAAACCGCTTTAAATAGTGGGATTATGGGGAAAAAGAATTTATACTCTGCGGTGCATAAATTTACTTAGAAAAGAAAAGGAAGAAACTTGTCCTTTTTTCGGGGCTTTAGAAATTGAGTGTCGAAGAAGGAAAGCTCACAACTTTTGAAAGTGGTCCTTCCTGGCCTAAACATGCACACATGTTGCTTCACCTCAATTTTCTATCTTTTTTCCCATAAGATTATTAATACAGGTTTATAATATACTTTCTATTCATATATTAGCAATATACTTTATCAATTATACAAAAATGATATTTTCATAAGTGATACATTTTTTATATCATTGATGTACTTTGTCACATGATTATATTTTATCAATTATATAAAATTGATATATTCAAAATACATGAAGTAACAAACAATAGAATTCTATCGCAGTTTATCACTGTAAAATTTTTCTATATTTATAAATAGTTTGATATTTTTTCTGTTTATAGTAATTTTCTTATTTTTAAATAGTTGATGCTATTCATTTTGGATTTAAATTCACATTGTTCTAGTTTCCTTCGGTATCATTCTTTTGTGTACAGTGTACTCAAATTATTTTTAAAAATCTTTGACCACAATTATTACTCAATTCACGTGATGTTTTTTTCTTGTTTCATATTTTGTAAAGCCTCCTCTACATGCACCTCATTTAATTAAAATTTGCATATTTTCAGATTCTTAAAAATTGATTGTTATTATGAAATATATGTGTCATGTAGAGGAAGAATGCGGGGATGAACTAATATTTCATTTAAACGGGAGGAATTTTTAGCATATACATATGATCCAAGTATGGTTAAGGAAGACTTAAAAAGAATGGATAGCTATTTTATATACCAACAACGTGCAACATTCTTTTCGATAGCTCAATCATAAAAAACTCTAAAGTTAAGTGTGTTTGGCTTGGAACAATCCTATGCTGAGAGACAAGGGGGCTTAATTCAGGTACGTAGAGCATTACAATTGTCCTACAATTATTTGTGTGGATCTGAGATAATTCTTCATTTCGTGTTATAAAAATTCATAATATGGAGAAAAAGATACTAATAATTAAGTTGCCTTCTCCATTCTTAATCCAACATTTCAACATACTAGATTTTGTAAAATTTTATTGGTCCTTATTACACTATTGAAGTTGAAGAGACCTATTTAACTTTCTCCAATTTACACCAAGAATTTTACGTTATTTAAAAGGAAACAAAAAAATTTCTAAAGAAATAATTGAAAGAGACCACAGATTCAATTCATTGAGATTCATAATCTTTCATCATCTTTAGTAATTGTAACTTATAAGTTTCCCTAGCTTTAAGCATTCACACCTTTAGCTTTCATGATATATTGAAACACTCCCTTCCCCCTTCCATTTTAATAAGTTAGTTAGTAATGGATTTTCTCATTAATAATCACATTAACCACCAACAGTTCTTTCATAATTAAGCAAACTTCATGATTATATGCAAGTTGGACGAAGAAGCCATTCAAGGAAGGTAAGACACAATTAAAAATACAATCAATTTATCACATGTTGCAACCAAAGATTTAATTAGTTCATAATTAGTTTCATTAATTTATTACAAGACAGATTTTAGTATTTAAATTTTTGTCACTGTGGTTCGTTTCTTTCTGATTAAAAGAGCAAATCTCCAATTAATTTTATTTGTTCAAAACTTTTAGAATTAGATTTTTAAAGGAAAGATCGATTTTCAATCGAAAGATTAAATTATGACTATGAGAGAAAATATAATAAATTAAATGGGCTAATTAAATTAAGATTCATAGGGAAGAAGGTTGATTGCTTTTATGAAAAGGTGGAATGTTTGGTTTAGCATTAATGCTAATATGACTAATTTGCTAAGTTAACCATATATTGATTATTAATTAATTAACCCGCATTATATTTCTTAAATCGCATTCCTTTTGCTTTCCCCAATCGTGTGCCTTAATCATTTGTAAAAGTAATATTTGAGTAAAAGTAAAAGGGAAAAAAAAAAAAAAAAAAGTCTAAAAGCACTCGCTTCTCAAGCAAACCCAATCTTACACTAAGCATATGTTATTATTATTATCATTATAATAGAAGGAACCCTTTTAAAGATTTTATGCTTTTAATTTGAATAATATGCTTTCTCGATCAAGTGAATATGATTATTCATCAATGATGATTTTTTTAAATAATAAATTTAATCGAGTTGTTTCTTAGTTTGCACTGCTCAAATTGCCGGAAACCCTATCACTAATTGATTTCTTTTCTATTTTTCTCCCTTTTTTTGTTGCTTAAACTTGAAGAATTATAAATATATTATATGTGTGTGATAATATATATCTATTGTTTCTTAATTCCAAATATCTTAAATCTTTTATTTTTGTTTATTATCTAATATTACTTTAGATATTAATATTTGACCAGAATTGAAAGTTTTGAAAAAGGACAATCAATATAAAAACTATAGAGTTTGTGTATTATACTTTTTTCCTAACAGTGGAAAAATGCAATCATCCTAAACAAAAAGTTTAAGAAATATTAATTCTTGGAATAATATTTATGATTCTTTTTATTTTCAATATTTACTCAATTTAATAAGAGAATCTTATTAGTCTTGTCAAATGTCTTATATTCTAGTGATCTTCGATTTAAATTCAAAGTTGATTTTAATCCATCAATAAAACTAAAATCTCTACATATGAGGTTGAGACAACTATAGTCTTTTCTAAATTCTTTATAATCTCATGTCAACTCATGCACTAATAACTCGTTTGGATTGACTTAAAAAAAATATTTTTAAAAAAATTTATTTTTATTTAAACTATTTTGATAAAAATTGTTTAAAATACACTTTAAAATCTATTGTAAGTGGTTATCAAACACTTTAATTTTGTTTAAAATTACTTATTTTTTAAATTAAACACTTGAAAATGCATTTCAAACACACCCTAAGGCGTAAAAATTAAAATTTCATCCTAAATAAAAAGTAAAGATTTTCTTTTAGCAATGTTTTCAAATATAGAAAAATGAGCTAAAATATTTACAAATATAGAAAAGTTTTACAGTGAAATTTTGTAAATAGTTTAACATTTTTTCTAAAGAAATTAGAATAAACAGAAAAAATATCAAACTATTTACAAATATAGAAAAATTTCACTGTCTATCAGTGATAGACCGCGATAGAATTCTATCGCTTTCTATCGCTCAAGCAAATAAATTCTATCACAGTTATCACTGATAGACAGTGAAATTTTTTTATATTTATAAATAGTTTTATTCATTTTTGTATATTTGAAAAGAGTCATTTTTTCTATTTATAATAATTTTCCTTTACTTATCTCCGGTTGTCTCTGTCATTGTAATTTTAATTTAAAATCATTTATTTTTTATATAAATGACCGACATGCTTTCAACTTCAACATAAAATTGCATAAAAAACAAATAAAATAATTGCTGTATTGATTTATTTATTTGAGGGATGGAAATTAATTTTGATGAATAGTGACCACACACCACAAGAAAAAGAAAGTAGTTAAATGCAGGGTATTAGATAGCATCACATTTAGGAACATCTCAACGATCCAAACCTAATTATAGCATATGACCAACTAGACAATGATGTTGTGAAAATGTCCAACACTTTTCAACTCATCACCGTTTTATATTACCCTCTGCAAATGTTTTTTTTCTCCCCTAAAAAACCAAAATTCATCTCCAAAAAAAAAAAAAAAAAATAGAAAAATAAAATTTCTACTAACTTTAACCCGTCAATTTAAAATTGAACTCTGACTTTTTATTTCATATAATTCAACATTAAAACTGCTTTTAGAACATTTTATGATACATAAGCTCACTTTTTCAAGGAGGGAGAAAAATATTTTTTAACTTACCATTCTTTACCTTGTTAACAAATTTACTTTGGGTTTACATTTATATAAATATTTTTTTAAAAACAATTCTAATGGAACATTTGATCACAAATAATAAGATTGAAATTAAAAATTTTAAAGATGAAAATTGATTCACAGAATTTAATGCAAAGATATGACTGATTGTTGTGTGTGTGTGTGTGTGTTTTTTCTTTTTTCTTTTTTTTTTTTTTTTGTGACGAAAACTTGAGAAAATAAAATGTGTAGCGTTGATTTTCCTTTTTGGCAAAACATACCGTATGTGAATTAGCAAGTTACTTGAGAAACAAACACGGGATATTCGTGAATGGATTTTATTGTACATTTGTCAGAATTTTTGTGTAAATGTAACGTCTCTTCCAAGCTTCAATTACCTCACCATCACACTCCTACTCTCCCTCAATACGCGCCTCCCGTGCAAACCACGCCCCAATTAAATTATTTCTAAATTCCCCAAAATACCCTTCTCCTAATACGTTGCTGCTGTTTAACGCGAGTACTCATAATCCCAACGATCACCGCGAGTAGAGGATTCTCTTTTAACGAATTGACACAAACTAAAAATAATTTCTATTATTATTTTTTTGAAGCTCCAAAGAATGTGCTAAAAGAAACGGTTATGGTCCTAAATCTCGCCTACACCAACTCCCCCATTCTCCGTCGCCGGCGACGGTTACTGTTACGGTGACTGACCCCATTGCTTAAATTCTCTCCTAATTACCGCCATTAATTCTCCGAAACCCACTCTCACTGAACATCTTTCTCTCTCTTTTTCCACTTATTGTTGCAGATTCTTTTTCTTTTTTCTTATAGCTGGCCTTGGAAGATCATCGCTCTTGTTTATGGCGGAATCATTGAAATATTGTTAGGGTTTCTGGAATGGGAGGTGAACTCGTTTCTGAATTCAAGCTATGGTAGCTGCTGTATCAACGACGCTAAACCCCAAGACTGCCCCTCAGAAAGGGCCTCATCTTCATCCTACGCGACAGAATTCGAATAGACTTCCTTTATTTCCATCCGAGTCCGACAATGCAATCGATCCCCGCAAGTCGAAATCGCGCGAGGTCACTTCTCGATTTATGCCTCCATCGAACTCCTCTTCATCGGCCTTGGTTACCAAACGCTCTTCTTCTCCTTCAGTCTCTAGAACTTCCAGTTTAGCCGCCACGCCGACGCAGACTGGTTCCTCTGTCAATAAGCGTTCGATATCGGTGGACCGAAGAAGAGTTGGGACTCCTAGGCCGTATTCCCTTGATTTCAGGACTGGGAATGATAATGGTGGATTGGGCGAGATGCCTGCCTCTCAGAAGCTATTGCTTACTTCGACGAGAAGTTTATCTGTTTCATTCCAGGGCGAGTCTTTCTCTCTGCAAGTTAGTAAAGCGAAGCCAGTTCCTACACCAGGTGTGAGGAAGGGTACGCCTGAACGCAGAAAGTCGACGACGCCAGCGAGAGGAGGCGGTGTTGTGGACAAAGCAGAGAACTCCAAGCTTATTATAGATCAGAATAGATGGCCCGCGAGGTTGCGGCAGGCTAATTTGATGAGCAGGAGTCTGGATTGTGACGACATGGCCGAGAGGAAGAGGGTTAGTGGTGGATCTGTGAATGTCATTAGGCAGTTGCAGGATTCTAAGGCTCAGGGAAGGGCTTCCTTTGATGGGGTTTTGAGCTCGGATTCTGTAAATGGGGGATTGGAGAAGGCGGATGAACTTGTTATGGACGCAAATACAGAAAATGTATCTGATCATTCTAATGTAATTTCATCTGATTCTGATAGCGTCTCTTCAGGTAGCAATTCTGGTACTCAAGAGTACAGTCCTGGCGAAGGACAGGGGCAGCGTGGACCTCGCGGGATTATAGTACCGGCAAGATTTTGGCAGGAGACAAACAACCGGTTGCGGCGCCAGCCGGAAAATGGCTCGCCGTTGTCCAAAAATGTCGGGGCAAGAAGTTTAGGTCCTTCCAAGCTTACCGTGCCGAAGAAGTTTGCAATGGATAGTCCTACATCATCTCCACGCGAAGTTGCCAACAGTAGAGGTCAATTGTCTCCCATTCGTGGTTCACTTAGGCCTATGTCACCAAGTAGGCTTTTAGCATCGTCCACAGGACCTCGGTTGAGGAATGCTGTGGGGAGTACACCTCTTAATAGTTTGAACAACATTCCATTATCAATGACAAGTTTTGTTGCGGATGCTCGGAGGGGGAAGATTGCGGAGAACAGAATTGTAGATGCACATTCATTGAGGCTATTACACAATCGGCTCTTGCAATGGCGTTTTGTCAATGCCCGAGCAGATGCTGCCCAATCCGGCCTCAGTTTGAATGCAGAGGTATGCTTCGGGTTTTCTCCATCTGTCCGTCGTGCGATAAGTTTCTACTCTGTTCTGAAACCCCCCATCATCTTCTTTTTCTCTTTCCTTTGGTTTTTTGAGGTTCTCTTTTTAAAGATATATTATTTTATTTTACCTCCTGTTCCACGTTCTTTTGGTCGCAAATCTTGGACGGTGGTAGGTTTGACCGTTCAAGAAATGGTTGGGTTTTATTGTCTTTTTATTTTTATTTTTAAAACCCATAGTTGATTAATTCAAGGGATGATACTTAGATAGTTTTAATTGCATCAGAGAAGCCTGTATAACGCTTGGTTGAGTACCTCGAAGCTGCGTGAATCTGTTAGAACAAAAAGATCAGAGTTACAGTTACTCAAGCAAAAACTAACGTTAACCTCCATCCTCGGCTGGCAAGTAAGACTAATACTCTATTTTTCCTTCTTGATTTCAGTCAGCTATCATATGATGTATTCTGTAATTTTTAAAGATCTTTTTTCTTTTTGAGCTCTCACTTGTTTCTATCTCTTTGACTCTTTCTTTCTTTTTTGTAATGAAAGTTGATTCTAGAAGTTCATTTTTTGCCATTTTAGGTATTTTATAATTGCTTTTGCCAATTCTAATGCAAGGGGAAGCTTCCCCACCTACGTTTAGTGGAACTGGGTTGTTGGGAAATGGTTTTGAAGTGATCTTAAGATTATCCTGCAGTTTTACTATTATTATTTCACTTTCTAGACTAGACCCGAATTTAACTGCTTCTCTTCTAGCTTCAATTTCCCTTTTCCAGTGGCTAATATTCTTAGGATTATGTGAGGCGCATTGAATTTCAATTCTGTAAAGGTTATTGTTTTTTTGACTTTCCGTCTTGCTCTTTTCTGATTTGCCACTGTTTGGCGATACTAGATGTTGCATTTGGAAGAATGGGATGAACTGGATCAAGACTTTTCCAACAGTTTATCAGGTGTTACTGAAGCTTTGAGGGCTAGCACCCTTCGGCTGCCAGTTGTTGGGGCAGCAAAGGTAGAGTACATGATTGTGTCTGCTGATGTCTTTGAGAGAAAGAGATAATTGGCTATGTGGTCCACCGTTTCATTGATTTGATTGTTTTAATAAGCTTACTTGAAATTCTCTTTCCTTTGTGCTACAGGCGGATGTTCAAGGTATTAAGGACGCAATATCTTCTGCCGTTGATGTGCTGCAGACAATGGCATCATCAATTTGCTTTCTATTATCCAAGGTGATGATCATCATTTTTTTTAATTGTTTCCATTTTCAGGAGATTTTGTTAAATGTTGCTAGTCATTTGTTAAATTTATTCCAATGGCCCGTTGTGCAAGTTTGGTTCAAGGTATTTTAGAATGCTCACGAGATAATGATGTATGCACATTTGATAATTTATCCACTGATATGTTTTTTCCCCTTACTGAAGAAACATTCGTTAAACAAGAAAAGGTTAAACTAGAAGGAAAGAGGAAGATGAGAAACCTACCAAAATGTTTGTCCAAAGCAGACGATAGAAGATTCTCCAGAAGAGTATAAATAAGAAGTTCTTGCCAATGAGCTGCAATAAGAAGCTAAAAACAAGCCAACTCCAAAATTTCCTTGGCATATCTACATGTCTTCAAAATATTTTAGTTCATAGCAATAGCTTTAACCGCATTAAACCAATGAATCCATACATTTCCCCCAATGGGAAAATCAGTCAGCAACTTAGATAAGGAAGTTCTGGATGCATCCCATATTGCAACAAGAAATCCCAACAGTTATGAACAAAAACCACCGTAGGACTATAGAAAATGAGGTGCATAATTAGATGCTCCGTTTAAGAACACCAATCTTATGTTGGAGATCAATATAGCAGAATTTTACAGATAGGGAGTTGGAGAATGGCTTCCATTGTGGCATATCCTATGACATTGGGCTGTCTATGAAAACGGGCAGGATAACATGTGGTGGGACCTCAACAACTTGGGGTTTTCCCGTTGCAGATCTAGAGGAAACCTTCGATAAGATGCTAGGATTTTTGGATGGATCGCTTCTTCAAAATGCGGAGGTTTAAAATTCTCTAGACAGTAAGGTTTTTTCGTTTGACCACTTCAGCTTGGAGAACTCGATTCTGGTGATTTGATCCAAAAGAAAAACCTAATCTAGCAATTTCTCTAAGTCTATGCTATTGCATCCTAAAATGTTTTGTTATTCAGCTATAATGGAATTTTAGTATCTTTTATTATTAAGCTACAAGTTATCTGTTAGATGTTGGAACAAGCTCTGAGTTGTTAAAGTAAGCTGATGCTCTGAGTTGTAATGTAAGCTCTTTACACTAAGTTTTTTCTTACTATTCTATTAATTTATATTGCTAATAACCGTAGAGCCCTTCCTATTGATCCTTTCTTTGCAGCAGTACGAGAGGCTCCATGTTTTTCTCCTTCCTCTTTGGTATTTATTAAGGAAAATGATGCTCAAATTTTCTCCTTATTAGAACATAAAGCTCTAAGGTTAGCTGAGAAAAAAGTCACAAAATTTTCCTTCCTAAAGTCCGTAAAAAGTTAGAACAATTTGGAACATTTTGCTTCTATTGGGCGACGGTGGACTAGCCTTTTAGAAATAATTTCTTGATTGGGATTAAGGTGACCGAGGAGAGATTTCCGAAAGAGTTTTCCTTGTAGAGACTATTTGGTCCTGAAATCTTGCACCACTTAAAGTTTTTCCTAAATTTAACTCCTAGCTTGCACACTTAATAAGTTGATTGCAAGTGCATAGAATCGCAGGAAAAGGTTTGCAGAATAAGAACTTCTCAATTCATAACCTCATAACCTCTATGCAAAGATGATACCAATCTATGATTGTAACTATTTCTCAATTCTTATTGTTTGTTGTGTACAAGGGTTATATATAATTTTCACACCATAACCTTATGAATAAGAAATCTAGCGGTCTTCAACTTGCATCTGATATGAACTGTCCTTTTGATGCTAACCGTAACCTGCCAGGATGCACCACCCGCACCCCTCTAGCTGCTCCCAGCCTAAAATATCCTCCAACTCCCTTTGCATTGAAAGTGAAACTTTAAAAGCTTAACCAAAAAAACAAAGTTGTACGTTTTTTTTTCCCAATTCTGAAAACTTGTACTTTGTTTGTGCCTAATTTGCTGTGTTTGATGTTGTAAGGCTCCTCCCTTACAAGATGAATATTATTGTATGGAAACTTGCCCTAAGGTAATACATCCTCTTATCTCAGTGTGAAGATTCAACTCAGCAAATAATAGATACCAGCCCCTCTCTGATATACTACCTCCCCTCCCCTACATATCACGATTCTTTCTCTCTCTCATTGGTCCCCACTGCCAATTCCCTACATTCCTCAAACGTCCTTCACTCCCATGCACTAACTACCTTCTATAATTACATTCTTGCCCCTCCTTCTATATTGATGTTTAATAGGTGGCCTAACAGATGTGTGGGTAGCTGAAAACCTGAGCAAACCAAAGTCATTACACGAGAAGGAAAATGGGTTTGAAAAATGGAAATAAGAGAAAGTGGATAGATTTGGTAATTAAATAATTTTCCGGATGACCAAGTGGTGAGAATTAATGAAAGCACAAAAAGTTTGTGTCGTAGAGGACTACCTTAGGATGTTGTGGAACTGAACCCCGTGGAAAAGTGCTGAAAGCTTAAAACTTGAGACTATGGTTACATTGTATGGTCGTCCTAGAAATCTCATGGACAAAATGGGCTCTTAGCACCAAATTTGTTCATTTGTTTGCGGTTGTTTCAGTTGAACAAAGTCCTGTTTTCTCAAGGTATGCACCTTTACCTTTTCAGGAATCAGAATTGTCTCACTTTTTAACCAATCAAGTATTCTTTCCCAATCATTTCTTAAGGGGAAAACGTGCTTCTTCAAAAGCACATGAAGTGACTAGCTCTGATTGCTAACCAGAAACCAAGTTCATCTGTGATCTTAGACCATTGCTTCAATGGCTCTCAGAGTGGTCCGGTTTAGCTTTATAAGTTTGTTGATTCACACGAATTAACCAGCATTGAATTGCAATCTGGGATGACTAACTCGGCTGTCAAAAGGTGAATTCATTCTAGTTCCTAGATGTGGTTTATGGTCTTTGTTAGTGCATAGAAGGAATTTTCTTGTTGTAGTCTGTTGACTAGGGCTTTTAGAGCTTGAAAAACATCCAGTTTCACCAATATATCTGCAACGATATAATTTCCTCTTATTTTGTCATTTTTGTGGAACAAGGATTTCCATAATATTCACTGTATGAAAATTTATCCTGACATTCAGGGAACTCCTATAACCACGTGAAATTTAATTTTATGTTTGCAGTCAACTTATTTATTTGCATGGATCTTGCCACGCGGTTTGTATTTTGTGTTTCTAAGCATATTTCATTTGATAGGTTGGAAAAGTAAACTCTCTTGTTTCCGAGCTTGCAAATGTGAGTGCAAAGGAATGTGCTTTGCTTGATCGGGTAAAATGTCTGTTGTCTGCAATTGACGTACTACAGGTAAATGCCTCGGTTTTGCTTCTTTGTTTACACGATGTGTTTTCGCACACCTATTTCTTCACATAAATGTTTTTCTTTCCTCCTTAATTCCTCTAAAAACACATTTCAACATTCACTTCCACCCTATACACGGATCTGGACAAGTTATTTCTCTTGTATATATTTATGCATGTATGTCCGTAGTTATCTATTTGATTTTTGGGAAACCAGGTGAAAGAGTGTAGTCTGCAAACGCAAATTTTACAGCGGAGATACGTACCTTCAACCTGACAACTTACATGTAAAAGCTGTTGACTGTTACAAAGCTAACATTATAGCAGAAGATCAAACTCTTTCCTTTTTTGGGGAGAGGCAATAAGGGCATCTGGATGCTTGTGGTTTTCGGAAGCAGAAGAGTGTCCACATATTTGATTTGGCTTTTGTTTGTTTACAGGAAAATTGTAAGTATTGTGTATCTGCGTGTATGTATAGGTAGCAGGGATTGTCCTTGATGTCAAATTAATTTGTGTACAGGTCCATTCATTACAGACCAGAGGTTTTCATTTATAAAATATGAAATGGTGTGTGTTTTTCCCCCCTCGTGCTGTCTAGTCTGTTCTGCTCACTTTGTAGTTTCAAATCAACGTGGTAATCGAATTTTGAGTGAAATTCCTAAAAAATGAAATGTCCACCTTTTTCTTCGCCTGGATTCTCTCTCTCTCTCTCTCTCTCTCTCTGGCTCTCACTCCATCATAAAAATGTGATTGAGTGAGAATCAAGAATCGAATTTGATGATGATAAGATTTGCAAAGTTGGTCAAAAAAAGGGGATCGGACCTCGTGTAATGCTATGAGTAGAGGGTGAAGTGTTTGGGGTAGTACATAACATAACCTCAAAACTTTTCAGAACCCATCAAGGAAAACGACATCACATTTGCTACTGTATTAAGAAGGATTTAGATACCACGGAGTGGAATTCTCATAATTTGAGGGGAGACAGCATTATGATTGTTGAATTCTGATTAGAATGGAATCTTAAGATAGGGACTGAGCGAAGACTGCTCTCTCTTTTCCCTTATTGTTGTGTTGTGTAGTATAAAGAAGACCCCCACAGAACACAGCAGCAGCTCCTTTTATGATGGAAACACTGCACTCACATACATACTCTGCTTTTATATACATTTTTAATGCATTATGGAATTGTTACAGGAAAGAAGAAGGGGAGAAAAGGAAGATCTGAACAAAGATCGTGTTGGTGCGTGGCGTATGGCTCTGGGATGACAAGGAAGTCAAGGAGATGGGCTTGGTGGAGATTGGGACTGGGAGGCCCCATCTGAAGGAGATTCCATTGATTCAAGTACATTGATGAGTCAGGTACAACTTATCTTTTCCCTCCTCTGCATGCTTTCCATGCTTGTAGAAATCCCCATGGGGTCTATATTCCCACAGGTTGGGTGCATTCATGAATTTGTCTCATACAACACACACCATATTTCCCTCTCCTCATGTAGGACGGACTCAAAGAGTGATTAATCACAAAATTAAATTAAATTACATATTTAGTCCATTAACTTTTATGTTTGTAACAAATAGGTTTTTAGAACTTTCATTGGAAGAAAAAGTCAAATTTCCCACTCCAAAAAATACGAGAAAAAAAGGTCAAATTATAAGTTTAGTTTTTTAATTTTCACCTTTGTGTTTAATAAGGTTTCTTCTAGGCTTTAGAAATTGTATAAGTCTCTACAATTGCATTGTTTTATTTAATAAGCTTTTAAACTTTTAAATTTGTGTATGATGTATGATAGGTTTATCGACTTTATTCGACAATTTTAAAATTCAAAATTCTATTGAATACATAATTAAACGTTTATTGTCTTATTAAATATAAAAATGAATTTTTTTTAATGTAAAATTCATAGACCTATTTGATATATATTTTTAATTCAAAGATTTATTATACAAAACTGATCGCTAAAAGATTTGTTATATAGTTTTTAATGTTGAAGCTCCTAAAGTCGAAGATTAAATCAGTAATTTAACGAAAAGAAAGACAAAAATAAATAAAATGGTGAGTCTGTACTTGTATCTGTTGTTGTGGGATCCACGTAAGCATTTTGGGTATTTTGGTAAAGACGCGGCGAAGCGAATGGATGAGAATGGGTGTCTTTCAATTTTGCTTTAATATAAATAAATAAATATATTTAATACAAAGTATAGGATTTTTTAAATTGTAATTTGGTGTCATCATCTTCTTTGGCCTTTGGCTTTTGTAAAAAGGAAAAACAAAAACAATCGGTATCGCCGAATAGTTGCTGGTGGTGATAATGCCGTGGAACCCACTTCCATTGTCTGGTGGGCCATGCTGACGTGCACCGCACCATTTTATTTTATTTATAAAAAAAACAATAATAATTTCATAATTTCATCGTTAATTTTGGATATATAATATATAATATAGAAATAATGGGACCCAGCCCCCATCTCAAGATTCTCAACTCATACTTGCTAAATTCTTAAACAAAAAGAAAAATAGTTTTGCAGTGCTTTTGAATTTGGTGTTGAGTCCGCTTGCAACATCCTCAACCCCTTCACATTCACATCACTTCAGCTATTCTAACCTCACTCTTCATTTTCTCTTTAATAATCTAACTTTGCCCTTCTCGTCCCGTCGCGGCCCTAAGAAAAATAATTTTAAATCTATAGTTTGACATTAGAATATTCATTTGGTCACATTCAATGGATGTAAGATTCCTCTCTACCTCTATAATTTGGGTTTAATGTGAGTCAAGTTGCATAATTTTATTTTACATGTCTAATTTTTTTAAATGGAGTCAAATAATTAATATATAGAATGTCAATTAAAGAAATAATTATGATTTTTTAAAAAAGTTTTGTATGGTAGAAGTGTGACGTAGATGAAAATATATAAAATTGAAGTTTTTTGTTGGAAGAAATTGCTCCAATCAGAGTAAATACTTTGCATTTGGAGATATCTTGGAAAATTATCTAACTTCCATTAGGAGATTTATTTAATCATGTAATTATGATCCACTTGTAATATGAGACGCATGATCCTCCACTTGGCACAATCGATGTGGATTCATAGACTCTGTCAAATCAAAGCACGAGTTTAAGCCAACAACACACAATTCCATGAAATTTATTCTTTATGCCGATTATAGAGAGAATTTCAGCCGGTAATACATACCACTTCTATTCAATATTTAATACATCATTAAATTATATATTATTTTCTTTGTCGATATATAAAAATCGACATTAAAGTATATATTACTTATTGTTGATATATAAAAATCGACACTGACCAAAGAAAATTGCCCTTTCAAAATTCCAATCCAATCAAACATATTTGATAAATCCCAACCATATACATAATTGATGCGTAGTTTATGCAAGGATTAAAATATCGATGTCGAGATTTCAATTTTAAATATATATCGACGGATATAAATCAAAAAAATTATGAACTTTATTTAGATTTACTTTCAAATTAAGTTATAAATATTGTTAACAGTAATTCTATTCATTTTGGATTAAATATAGATGACATTTTTATATTTTAAGAGCATTTAAAAAAGATATCGAGATTCTCAAATTCTTTTATTTACGAATATATATATATATATATATATAGACATGTTGGTGAATATCTTCATTCATGCGTTTAGGTGAATTTGTAGTCAGATTTCTTCTTAGTTTTTAGAAGTGATTATTTTATTAATAGTATTCAAATCGTGAACAAAAGATTCAATAATATTAAAATTGTCCACTCCGTAGTAGATGGTTCATTTATCAATAAGTTTTTTGTTTAGTTAAAATCATAAACAATTATTTAATTAAAAGGTTAAAATCATAAACAATTATTTAATTAAAATCATTTAGTCAATAGCCAATTTTGATTTGAGTATCATTAGTAAGTCATTAACAATTTCACTTTAATAAAAATATTTTTTTCTGCAAAAAAAAAAAAAAAAACTAAAGCACTTTTTTAAAAACTATAATATTTTTTAAGTTAAATTGTAAATTTAGTTCCTATAATTTAGAGGAAGTTAGAGTTTAGTTCTCATAGTTTAAAATTAGAATTTAGTCAAAACTCTCATAAATAGTACATAAAGTAGGGACTAAATTCTAATTTTTTTCAAACTATATGATTGAATTTTAATTTTCTCCAAATCATAGGGATCAAATTCTAACTTTTAAAATCATAGGGACTAAATTGTAACTTTTTCAAAACCATAGAGACCAAATTCGTAATTTAGACCAAATTCATAACTTAACCTATTTTTTAAAAAAAAAAATTCTTAAAATTTGTACCTTTGAATTTGAATAATATTGATTTCTTAAAATAGAAATACAATTTTAGACCAATTCCTAATTACTTTTATTTGTGTTATGATGAAATAGATAATTTAAATTGTTTTAGTATTATTTTCAAATATAAAAATATGAGTCGAACTATTTATAAATATGGAAATTTTTTACTATGAATCACCGATAGACCATAATAGAATTTTATCGCGAATTCTATCACTTAAAAGAGCGATAAGAATTCTATTGTGTTGCTGTAGACACTAAATTTCTTTTTATATTTATAAATAGTTTGATATCTTTTTTGTTTATAGTAATTTTTCATATCTCTCCACCAAAATGACGGTATATAGTTCATTTTATAAATTAAGAATCCACATTTGATCTTTAGTGTTCAGAAAAATGGAATCAAAATTATTTTCGTCGTAGTCAATATTAACCGACTTCAATCTATTTGTTTTTATTCGTTTTGTATTTATAGTCCCAATGCCTTCACATTCGGAATATTATCTTGCAATGAATAATTGTTCAATACATTTCGTGAAGAAACATTTCTTTCTTTCTTCTTTATTTTCCCCTCTTATCATCAAATTACATCTATTTATGACCCATATTTCCCAACAAACTCAAATTCACAAAACTTGCACGTACGCGAATTTAAACATGAAAAAAATATATATTATAAAACACTGAAATTAAAAATAAAAAAAATAAAAAAAATAAGAAAAACTAATTACTCAAAATAATTAGATGCTAATAAAAGTTATTAAAATCTATTAATGATTGAAATAATATAAGTTTATTGATGATAGAAATGATAAAACTTTCTTACTTGTAAAACTCTATTAATATCTATAAGTATTTTTTTATGTTAATTTTTATAAATATTTTAACCTTTTTTCAATTAGTAAAAAAATTTCTAAAATATTTAGGTGCATTCTAAAATTTGAAGGCGGTGGGTTAGTGCAGGCTGAGTTATATATATATTGATTTAATTTTTTTCGTTAATTGAACAAAATAAAATTAAAAAAAAAAAAAAAAAAACGAAAAAGAAGGTCAGAGAAGAGTCTTTGAGTTAAGGCTGTACGGTACGGCGAGGACAATATTGATTTTTTGATTATCCATGCAACCTCTCCCTCTCAACAATTACACGTCATCGTCACATTATTAAAATTACCGTAAAGCCCTCCCAAACAATTTGGTCATTTACCTTAATTTTAAACAGAGGGATAAATCGCCGTCGCCCGGTGGAAGAAAATTCATTGCGACGGTTCGCTTCCGACGAAATGATTATTAAAATCTCATTAGATTATTCACTCTCGTCACTTCTACAACACCGCCACTAAACTCAAAACAAAATTCCATCCCTCTCTCTTTCTCTTTTTCTTTCTTCTTTCAGACGAATAAGTTCAAAAGCTTCGTCTCTTTCCGTCGGTCGCCGTGATCGCCGCTTCCGAAGCTGGTCATGACCGACTCTTCGGAATCAAGAGACCGCCGATTCTCCAACGGATGATTCTTCGCTCTGCCGAGAGCGAGATCGGGAAAGCACCGGAAATTTGACGGAGTAGATGGGTAAAATTGAAGATTGTGTGTGGTGGTAGTCCAGACATCGGTATTGAAAGTAAGCGATGAATCATCGACGTTGGGCGTGGGATTTCCAGAAATTTCGATTCCGGGTATTGGGCGGAGAACTCCGCCGTTGAGAACGGTATCCACCGCCGCTTGACAAACGTGCCAGTTCCCACTGGACAAGAGACCAACGGCTCCGCTAACTGGGTTAACCGTGCGGCCACAAGCTTCGAATAACAGAGACTGAAACAGAGCTTTAAAAAAAGAAACAGGGGAAATCTGAGAGTCGATTGATTGGGGAATTAAAGAGGTGGGTAGTAAAGAAAAAGAAAGTTACCAGGTCTTTGATGATAAGGAACGGCGGAGATGAAGGACAAGAGATCACTACGACCGAAGAATTTAGCAAGAAACAGAGTTGCGTTGCCTTGGGCTTCCGGAGAATCAATCCAATGGAGACTTGACCTTAAAACGCACGTTTCACTGCAGCCCTTTCGAAGCACTCTGCAACCGTTGCAACTCATCCTTGCAGTATCGAGAGTACTAACTAATAACTTCAAAGTCTCCAAATCAAAACGGCTGTTTAGTTTTGGATTGAAGATGATTTTCAGTTGGGAATAATTATGAAATGAAGAATAAAAGGTTTCTTAAGATAGAAGCAATGGGGAGAGGAAGATGGAGAAGATTTTAATGGTAATAATAATAATAATAATAATAAGAGAATATGGTTGGAGAAGGAAGAAGAGTGAAGAGGGAGGGAGTATTGGAAATGGGAGAAGAGTGGGTTAAAAAGAAGAGAATTGGAAATGGTGTTTGGTGTATGGGTTAGGAAAGTAACTGTGGTTAAGTTTGATGTCAGAGTGTTGACGGTGGACTTTTGTAAAAAGGAGGGGGGATGGGGCCCAGTTTGTCAGAATAGTGGGAGTGGGGCCCAATGCATTAGCGTTTTCCAAGGGGAATATCTTCCAAACTCTGGGCGAGAGCGGCTCCGTGTTTCCGCGAACTCTTCCCTTCTCTTCCTCTCTTCTTTGCTTTTCCCAAATTCATCTCAATCCTCGGATCACATCATCTCCTCAACTCCTTTTCTTTTATTCCTTCTTTTTAACATTCGTTAAATTAATACAATTTCTTTTTTTTTTTCTTTCTTTCGAAATTATACTTCTATGTTTCGAAAACTTTTGTTTTTATTATTTAATTTTAAAGTTATCTCAACATTATGTTCAATTTAATATGGTTCCAAAATATATATTTTTTAAATGAAAAATGAAAATTGTTGTCATACTTCTATGTAAAATTTAAAATATGTACCTTTTAGATTATCATAGATTTTATTTTTAAAAAATATTATTAAAATTATTTACGTGATCAATGTTTACAACTCAATATGTGCATGAATTTAAATTAATAATGTTGTGTATATCATAGACACACTAATATAAGTTTAAAAATTAATAACTAGTGATATTTTATGACTTCTTAAATAGGTTAAACTATTCAAAATACTTGAAGGCTTTTAAAAAGTTAAACTCATAGATAGAAATATTTTGTGTCTACTTATATGTTGCTTAAATGGATGAATCTAAATACATAAGAGAATTAAATTTTGGGGCTAGAGTTAGTGAAAAAATAATAACAAAGTAAAAAATTGAGAATATGAAGTTGAAAAGTACAAGTTAACAATAAGTATGGTTTGCAGATATTTCCATTATATCGTAGAAAAATTTATGAAACATAAAAAATAAGTATCAAAATATCACTAATATAAATATAATATAAGTAATAGATATGTTTACTTATTTGAAGAAAATAAAATGTTTATTTATTAATTTAAATTTATTTTTTTAAAATTTTTTAAAAATATTTATTAAAATTAATATTTTATTTAAATTTTTTATAAAATTAAGATGTCAATATTTTCATCCCCATCGATATTTTAAACTTGGATTGAAACCCATCAATATTTCATAGTATAACCCAAAGTTAGATGAAGGAAATTTGTATTTCAATGCTTTATATTTTAACAATAAAAAATTATAAAACTTGTCCTAAGTACAATTAAAGAAGCCCAAGTGGTGGAGTGGAGTGGGAACAGGGAACCGAAGGAGTCGGTAGCGGTCAGCCGGTCAGAGGTAGCACTAGCCGCAGTTATGAATGGTTTCGCCGCCGTGGACTCTGCACATGTTACTCACGTGTCTACACTATACTGTTTCTACTTCCCAGGTTTTTACTCCCATTTTTTAATTCCATATCTTTAGAATAATTATTTTATTGGGTTTTTTTCGAAGTATTTTATTGGGTTGTGACTAAAGGCTTACGTGGTCTTTTACAAATCATACGGTCAAACGTTTTAGAGTTTTATTATTGTTTTATATATATTAATGTTAATTACAATTTTATCTAAAAAATATTAAATTATAATTTAACTGAGTTTTATATTTGACGTTGAGGAAACTCAACTTATTACTTAAATATTTCAAAAATTATAAGTCTTATCATTTTTAATTGAACAGATAGTGGAATAAGAAATCCAATCTTCAACTTTTAGAATAAACAAATAAATGTTGTGTTACTAAATAAAAGTTAAATTGATATTAAAATTACTAGCTAATTAGAAAGGAGTAAGTAAAAGAATTATGGTTTCACTATAATTATATTCTACTAACAATTTTTCTTTTTTTTTTTTCCTTTTTTAAGTAAACCAAGTATTTAAATGTTAAGACTTACCTCTAAAAACTTGCAATTATGTTGAGATTTCCCTACATTTTGAGAAGACTATGGGTTAATGCTAGGTTTCAGGGTCTTAAAACTTTTACATTTATTCTATTTTACCTTTATGATTTAAAATATTTTGTTATTCCTTTTTGATATTCTATTTTAATTTGAGCTATTGAACTTTCCTATCATATTTAAGATAAATTTGAAAATCACTTTTATTTTTATAATAATATATCCTTTTTTATTGACTATCGTTATTGAAAATTCTTGTGTTGATTTTTTTTTTTATTCTAGTGGATTTATTCTTCTTCTTGACCTATAGTATTCTTCTCCGCGTTAAAATTTTGTTTTTATTAATATTTTAGGAAGGTTTTCAATTTTTACTTTAAAACTTGCTCCGTTGTACTAATTTTCACTCTAAAATTTAAATTTCATTAAGTTAGTCCATATACTTAGTTAATATTATAATTTATATCATCTATTCGAGGAAAATTATTATAAACAAAAAATATTAAATTATTTACAAATATAGAAAAATTTCACGCGTGAATTCTTTTACTCAATTTTCTATATTTAAAAATAGTCATCTATTTAATTTTTATTAATTCACTCATTAATTTTAACACAAATTAATATAAATATAAAATCACATATATATTTCAAAGAAACCTAACGTTTGAGCCCAAAAAAAAAAGGTGGAACAAGTCACGTGGTTGTTGGAATAAATTGGAACGTAAAAATGTAAGAGCATTGAAGTTTTGTCTCAACATGTAAAAGAATGAATTTATCTTCTAAAAAAAAGAAAAAAAGAAAAAAAGGTATGAATTTATCTTCGAACACGTGTACTTTTGTAGGCTGAAATATGTCCAAAAGAGCCGAAATTACCCCAACCTGAATGAATTCAAAATCAGCTTAAATATTTCCAATATAAAAAATAAAATAAAAAAGAGATTTTGTTTGAGAACCCAAAGGTAAAAAACAAAAATTGTGATTCTTGCATCAATCTATCTGCTCATTAATAGGATAACTATAGAATAATAGAAGCCTAATGCAGTACTTGCCTAATGAATTTTAGTAATTAAAGTTAGAGACAATATGACATAATTTTTTGGAATGTCTAAAATTTTACCCTAGTTTAATCGGTTAAATTAAATAAAATCAAGTAGATAGAATGCTTAGAGATATTGAATTATGACAGATATTAAGATCTAATTAGAAGATTGCCCGATGAGCATTTGACCTGTGAAAATAGTAATTTCACACTCATGTTTATCTAGAAAAGTTGAATTTGATCCAATATTTGTAAGAAGAGAAGCATAGGATAGGATGGCTAAGGTTGGAAAATTGAGGAGAATGATGTATAAAAATGGTGATATATAGGAGGGCCTTTGCCTTGAACAACTAGACCAACCAAACCACTTATTTAATAATAAAAAATTGCTGAAAAATGAAAAGAAAGAGAGGGGAATCTCTTCCCACCAATCATATGTCTCTAATAACAAAATCTTGCTCAAAGCTTGGATGCTTTACAATTCATTTCACTATTTGGAGTCCATTAAAGGCTACCTCAACACATACCCAACCATATTATGTCTACCCCACAAATATCAAAGATGTCACTTTAATTATTTTATTTTATTTTATTTTATGATAAACAAATAAAGTAGACTAAATATTTTTAAAGAAAAAAAAAATACTCTTTCAGTCTCTGAGTTCTGATAAATATGTGCAATTAATTCTTGAAATTTGGTAATTAGGTCCTAACTTGTATTGTATTGTCCGGCCCTTCAATTTCTTTCCTCTCTAAAATGGATGTCTCATTCGGCTTTACTAAGTGGTGGCATTTAGACACAATACAACCATTATATGTTTTGCAGGGGACGACACGGCAGAAATGGCTTATTGAAGAAGCACTTGGGAGTTTGGCATAGAAATAGAATTGCAGCTTACATTTGCCGGAGATCTCAACGGAGACTTCTATAATTAGAAGAGATAGTGAGCGAGACTCGAAATGAAAAAGGGGAAGTAGGGCGACGGTGGCTCCAATGGTTGTGGACCATCAAAATCGCTTGAACTTACTCCCCTTTGCCGGAACAACCATGATTTCGTAGTTGATGAGAAAAATCTCCGCTCATAATTAAAGTAATAAAAGAAATTGGTAGTAAATGAGAAAAATAAGGTTACGACCTTTTAAATCTATTTTTTAAAATTTGGGATCAAAATAGCCAATTTAAAAACTTAAGGACCAATTGCATCTATTCTTAAAAAATTCAAGGACTAAAATATTATTTTTATATTAAACTATTTAGTATATGAGCCAAATTAAAACTGATTAAATACTTTAGACTTATAGGATATTTCACTAATGATATGACATTAAACATAGTCAAGTTAGATTCAATTGGGCTTTGATAGTGGAAGCATCAAGAAGAGAGGAACTAGCTGAATTCATTGCAGTCATCTTCTTGGTTATTAAGGTTTCAGCCATGGCGATGAAAGACGAGCAAGTAAAAAGGGAAAGAAAATCTTATGCCATGTGTAAAAAGAGTATTTGCTCTGATATCAAATATACAGGCAAAGAATAATAAAGGAGTCTTGAATATTATTCATTAAACTCTAACATTATACAAGGCTTTGATTAAGTATAAATAGGATAGATGACACAACTAACTAAAGAGATTGAAATCATCTAACTACTCTTATTATAACAAAGTAATAGATTCTAACTAAGCTATACATGTAATAAATATTCAAATAAACAACATGACATATTTTGGAGTCTTTGGAGCGAGGAATAGAGTTGTGAACTCCTAAAAGTTAAGAAGTTTGAAGATTTGTAAACTCTTTCATAAAGCAAAAAATTGATTTTTTTTTATTTTTTTAAATTATGAATTCAACGAATTCATAAGATCAAATAAAGAGTGGAGTTCACAACTCCACTTTCCTTTCAACACTCTCTTAAAATATAGAGTCCTGTAGAGCGTGCCTATAAACAGAGGCTTTAGGTCATAGGCATGTAGGTTTTGAGATGGAGTTGACAGCACCAATTAATTTCTCCACCGTAGGTTTGAAATGGAACACACAAGAATTGACAAATTTGGGCATATGGGAATGAATATATATTTTGAAATGTGGAGAAAAGTTAATGAAATATATGGAGGGGAGGAGAGGTTGTATGAATGACCATTCCGGTAAAGAAGGCTTTTACTTTAGATTCTAAAACTGAAGTTCCAAAAGAGTCAGTGTCAAAAGCAATCAAAGTGGTTTGAGATTTGATCATTGACAAACCCAGAAAGCAAAAGCGATTGAATTTGTACTCATTACATGCACAATAAAATCATTACCAAACAACTTTCAATTTTGTTTTTGTACCAAGATAATTCACAATTTTGTTTTTGTACCAAGATATACTAATGCAAAATAATACTTTCAATTTTAATTCTAAAGTTTGGGATCATTTTGTTTATGTAGTTTTTTAATTAGTTGAACAAATGAAAATAGGAATTTAAATCTTTGACTTTAGAAAAAAATGATCTCAGTCCTAAGTTATGTTTACGTTAGTCTAAACTCTATCCATAGTCTATTTTGTTAAAAAAAAAAGAAAAAAAAAATCATAATTCAAGATGAAAAAAAAAAATGTAAGTCAAAATGATCATAATTCAACTGACATAAAAAATTTGTATTATTGACTTACCCACTACACATATTTGTCCATAAGAAAAAAGTAAGTGGAAACAAGCATAAACAAAAGATTGATTGTTTGGTGAATTGTTAAACTAGGGGTAATTGTAATGAATATCAATTTTATGGATAATAACTAAATGTATAGCAATATTTTAAAAAATTACAAATATAGAAAAATGTATCACTGAATTTAATTGCTATATTTGCCATTCTCCCTTAAATTAGGGTGTAAATGTAACGCTGCATATTCGAGATCGGCGTTTCTTAAAAAATTACTTGCTGTCAACCATCAAAGATGCTGCTATCACATATTTGGACCATTTGGGCCTCAGATGCAAGCCCAATTGACCACTTGGGCCCAATGTTCCACTCAAGTGATCTTTTGGGCCCAAAGGCCAAATTTGAAACTTTCGTGTTTGCTCCCTTAAGAAATAATATTTCCGGTCTTTCCCTACTCAGTCTATTTCTTAATAATTTATTAGTTACTGAATTTGGATTATTATTTTGTAAGGAACAAGGAAATACTGGTTGTAATTTGATATGAGGTAAATGGGAAGGAAATAACTATGTTAATTCTGCAATTATCTCCTGGTTGTTGAACATATTTTCAATCCATTTTCTAGTAAGATCATATGCTTGATAGTTGATATTGTAGTGAGTGTTTTTTTTCTTCTAGAAGATGTTATATTATTAAGTGTTTGATAAATTTAAATTAAATTAACATAAGTATGTCAGACGGTTGAGTAGAATCTGTTTTTTTTTTAAATAGAAGAAGAAGAAAGTTTCGTATGTATGCGTTGTGTATCAATGATTAACTTTTATTGAATATGTAAACATGTATACGTTATATATTAAGATGGTTTTTTTCTTTTTTCTTTTCAATGTATATGGCTTGTGATACACTAAGTGAGTAGATATCTTAGCGACTAAATATATATGTACATATACGTTTGTGTTGGCAGCTTGCAATGTAGATATTATTAGTATATTTCGATGGCATCAAAATATAAAGTGGATGCTTGGACATGTTAGCCATGTGGAAAGGAAAGTGAGTGGTGACAACTATTATGAGTTGTAGTTTAGGGTTATAGAATGTATATTAGTACAAATTGAGAATTACTCTCAACAACCTGGTGGAGAATAGGAGAAGGAAACGAAAGATTGTTTTAGCTCAATTAAAGCATAATTCAATATATAAGACTATTGTCATATATAAAGTTGATAATTTGATCTTTTACTGTTAGGAAAAAACCTCTCACTTTTATCGCAGGAATAAGCACAAAAATATTAGAGAAATTAAAAGAAAACAATAAATCTGGAAACACAAGAATTAACGTGGAAAATTTCCAACTCGGAAAAAAACTACGGACCAAGAAAAAATCCACTATCTGAAAAAATTGTTACAATCACATAGAATAATTCTCTCTTCCGATCTCAATTACAAGAGCACTCTCTCAAAGCTTTTGACTATTCACACCCTTTCTTATTAAGGGAATTTTAACTAGAGTTAGCACACTAAGTTTAAATTGTTTTTAACTGGAACGACTTGAAACTAGAGGCATAGGCTCCTTTTATAGGCTTGGAGTCCATGACTTTCCAAAACATTTTCAATATAGGACAAGCTCATGACTTTCTTAAACATTATCAATGTAGGACAAACTCATGACTTTCTTAAATCTTTTTTGATGTGGGAAAACTGCACTTTTAATATTTTGCCAAAAACTCAACACTCACGTCGCAATAGTTGAACTGAGAAAAATCGATCGAAGTTAAAAATTAAAAAAGAATTATAAGGATAAAAACATTAAGCTCCATCATAATTATGTGTCTGCTGCAATTATGTATATAGGTAGAAACTTGAATACCTAAGATTTTGATTTGCTGTAATTGATATGTCTTTCTTCCTTATAGATTGAAGGTTCGATGTCTATCACCACTATTGTTGTACTAATAAAATAAGTAAACAAATAAATAAGGTTTGGGCGTAAACAATAAATTTTTTAATTGTTGTTATTCATGGAAAGGCTATAATATTAGTCATTGAACCTGATGTATTTCTTTCTTAATAATAATAATAATAATAACTTGTTTTTGCAACTTACAGAATGTGGATTCAAAGTTCAAATTTCATAATATTATACAGAAAAAGCGGAGGCTTATTGTTGATAAAGTCGTGTTGATTAAGGCGCATCCACCAAAACTTTCTAAATGGAAGTTACATATATAGCATTTATATTCAAAATATTAACATATATATAACTATATTTTTAAAAAAATTATAAATATAGCAAAATTCATCCGTAATAAATTTCTATCGCTGATAGACTTTTATGGTCTAGATGAACTGATAGACTTTGTTATATTTAAAAAAATGGTAAAATGTTGTTATACATTTGGTTATTATCCTTAAATTGCTACTCAATGTAATTACCTATTCTTATATAAACAATCACTACAAAAATAATACTTGGATTGAAGCATCGTAATAAAATATTGGTTAAAATACTATTTTAATCCTCATACTTTAAATTTTGTTCAATTTTAGTCTTTATACTTTTAATTGTCTCATTTTAGTCCCTATATTTTAAAAAAAATTTAACTTTAGTCCCTCAAATTTATGGTAAAAATACTAATAGATAACAAAAAAAAAATTAAAAATATCAACAATAAACTAGTAGAAGACTAAATTTAAGATTTATTGAAAGTACATAGACTAAAATTAGATAACTGAAAGTATAGAATTGAACAAACGTTAAAGTATAGGGCCCAAAATATGATAAGTGGAGCAATACTTGTGCATCTCAAGAAGCACTCATCCTTATGCATCCCAATTTCATTGCACAAACAAAAATTTAAATATTAAAAAAAAAAAAAGATAGTAAAGTGAATTTGTCAGGTGACAAATTATGATGAGACAATTTGATGAAATGCTTAAAAATAGGATTAGACTGTGATATACCTGAGTATTTTTCATAATTATGTAGTATCGAACTAAGTTTCAAATCTTAAATGAGCAATGAAGGCTATACCTAATCCATGCTTTCTTTCCTCTACGCACAAAACACAAAAGAAATTAAAAGAAATTAATTTTCTAAAAAAAGAAAAAAGATGGATACATAGCAAATTTTGATTGGAGAGTTATTTATATGGTAATGGTATGGCACAAAAATGGATAGCAGCTAAATTTTTCTCCATCTTGAATTGCACTTGGGCCTTCCCACCCTGAAAGACGGCGGGTGCGGAGGCGGTGGCAACGGTGGTGGTGGCTCCTCATCATTTCATTATGTGATCAGTCCATTCCCATAAACACAAAGTGGGCAGCCGGCGGTGGTGGCTCCTCATCATTTCATTATGTGATTAGTCCATTCCCATAAACACAAAGTGGGCAGCCTCTAAATTCTCCAAAAAAAAAAAAATAATAATAATAATAATAATAAATTAAATTACATGTACTTAAAAACCACACCCACTTGCATGTCCTGTTTCTCCACTTGGTCGGCCGACCCCATTTTTATATCCATTTCTGTTGCGTTGCCCCCACCAACATACAAACACACAATTTTCAGCCTTTGTAAATTCCTACCGATGGCGCTGCCCGATCCCACCGCCCCTCAAACCAAACTCCCTGCTACGTCTTTACTGGGCCCTGTCTTCTCTCTCTCTCTCTCAACAAACAAAAAATAAATAAATAAATAAATACGTCTCATTTTTTGTACACTAAAACTCACTCCCTCTACTCCCTTCCTTACTTGACTTTTTCTTTCTATATTTCCATCTAAATCTAAACTCAATTAAGCATTCAAACTTCAACGCCCCACACGCAAAGCCTACTTTTCAATTTTCAACTTTCACACACCCTCTGAACAAGTCATTGCTTGTGTGTTCTTCTGTACCTTCCTTTCTCTTCCCTTCCCCCATATTAGCTGGCTTTTCTTTACGCGTATCTCCACTTACTTCAATTGCTCTAAAATAGAATACATTTATTAATGAAATTTGATTGAAAATGGTGTGTTCGCAGTTTTTTCTCTTGCTTTATGCCGCAACTAATGCCAAGTTTTTTTTTCCTTTATTTGAGAATATTCCGGACGCGGTGGCTTTGCTTAGAATTGCTTTGTGCACCAAATTAGATCGTTCCTTCCTTGCGGAAAGAGACCACAAAAGTCGTATCTTTTTTCCCCTTCCCACATTTTGCAGCCACTTGGAAAAAAAATTTAAAATATTATAAAATCCCAGATGGGGGTTCTAAAGTTCCATCCTTTTCGGTTTTCCTTTACTTGGATACGTGGCAAAATCATACTTTGCCAACCCAATGGAATTGCAGGTGGAAGAAGAACACCCCCAAAAATCTTCCATACACAAATGTTTTATTTTTCACGTTTCTGTGGCGTTAGCGTTACAATATATATGAAAAATTAAAATAAAAAAAAAAAAAAAAAAAAAAAAAACTAACTAGCAACACGCGTCCTAAATTAAAAAAAGAAACGAATTATAGGCTCCACTGAACTTTAATTAAACTCATCTAATTACATTGAGAAAAATTGCCGCCATAGAAATTCATAAGAAAAGGAAACGAAATCAGGGTAAAACAAAAGAAAAAAGGTAAAAGTAAAGAAACCGCAAAAGGGAAATTGGGGTTGAGGTTGAAGATATGGGAACGACCTTCACCACAGTAAAACGAACGCAACAAACTGTGCCATCATCCATCGCCCACGCATTGCCCTGCACGTCGCCCCACGCCAACTCCCCATCTCTTCATTCATACATTCATGATGCTGATTCCTTGCGTGCTTTGAATTTGGATTCTTTTTTCCTTTTTTTTTTTTTTAATATCATTTCTTTATTATGTAAATGTGATTAATTTCTCGTTTAATTAAAAATTTGTGTACAGGAAGAAAATTACCAAGGTGAAAAAAGAATAATCAATTGAATTTATCATGTGGATGAACTTACAAGGACAATAGTGGGTAAGACAAACAAAGAGTGATAAATGGTGGGTGGGGGGTTATAATTTAATTTCTACTTTCCTTCTATTTACACACAAACAAATCACCTACTAAAACAAACCAATCCAAACAAATTGTGTTCTCTTTTCTCTAAGATTTCTGGAACTGAATGATTCCCAATGATTAATTTTGAGAAATTTCAATTTTGGGAATTGTTAATATACGAGGCTTCTTCAGAGGTAATGGGCTTTGGACCTCGTCGTCGCCGGCAGAGATGAAGAATCCCGGTGATAGCTCCGGCAAGGCTGGGAGGTTGAGGTCAAAGTCCCGGTGGCTGTGACTCTGTGTGTGGGTGGACCCAACTCCTTCAGATGATGTCACAGCGGCAGCGGCAGCGGCGTTGTTGTGACTCTGTGTGTGATTGTTGTTGTTGTTGTTGTTACTGAGTCCGCCGTCGTAGTGGCAACGTTTGTGGCCGCCTAAGGCTTGACCGGTGGGAAAAGACTTGTGACAAATAGAGCACTCGTGGGATTTACCTCCACCGACAGAGGCGGTGGCGGTGGCGGAAGTGGTTGTGGTGGATGAAGTGGATTGGTCTTCCCCTGTAGCTGACTTTCTATGGCTGGCTTTATGTCCGCCCAAAGCTTGGTAAGACGAAAAAGCTTTATTACAAACAGAGCACTTGTAACTAAGTTTAACAACCGATATGGGTTGAGCCGGAATCGGAACTTCATATTCAAGTCGGTTGTCAGAGTCGGCAGTCACGGCGGTGGCGCCACCGCGAGCAAGCATGATGAGACATAGCGCTAAATACTCTTCCTCTGTAGGAGGGTTATCGAATCCACGTGGACGCTTGGTCCTCTTCCTCTTAGACCAAGACTCCAACGAATTGAGGCTTGGGTCGTCGTAGTGAAGCGCCGGTGATGGAGTTGTAGGAGAATTCAGAGCTTCAAGAGCCATTAGAGAAGGAATTATATGGTAAGATGATAAAAAACAGTGAGTGGTGGAGGAAAAAGAAGAAGAAGAAGAAGAAGAAGAAGAAGAAGAGAGCAAAGTTGTGATGTGAGGGAATGGGTGAAAGTGTTTTGGAGTGATAAGAGTGAGAAGGGTTGGATGGGTTTATATGGAAGGAAAAAAAGATGAAGAGTAAGGAAGTTGCGTGACAAGTGGTGAGAAAGTAAGAGAGATGCCCAAGTTATTACAAAATTAAAATACTTTTTTTTTTTTTTTTTTTTTTTTTTTTGGGCTTAAAATAAAAAGAAAGGAAGGAAATAAAGAATATAAATGGGAAGAATCACGTTTGGTTAGAGGTATTGTTGGTAGCCAAGGAGGACCCAGTTGGGTCAAACACAAAAGTAGAAGAAAGAAGAAGAGTGGAAAGTTGTAAGTAAGTGACTGAGTGAGTTTTACACTTAAAAGAAAATCCCCACCACTATAAATAATATAAAAGTATTCAACGTTCCAAGTCAAAATGTTAATAGTCGTCCTCACCAAAACCCCAAAACGCGGTTCACAGCAGCAGCCGGCGTGTTTCTTAGTTTTCCATAAACGACTATTTTTATTAAGTTATAACAAAACGCACCCTCTTCTCTTTCATTTCCGTCTACAACCAAACTTCCTCGTCTCCACCCAAATTACTTCTCACACAAGCTAACCCCCCTACCTCACAATTCAATGAATCTATCTAATTTATACCATTATCTAATAACATAACCCACACCGTCATATATTTATAAATTAATTAATTAAATACATAAATAATTTATTTATTTATTTTCTAACCAATTCATAGGAAGGCAAGTGAGAGTGAGACGGTGGGTTAGCGTTTGCTTCATAAAGTGGAAAATACCAATGTCAAAATGAGTGGAAGGCAGCCACGTTCTGTGGGGGCTTATGTGGCCTTTTCTCGCTCAGGATTTGATCTAATCGTAACCCAAGTGGATCAAGGGGGTGTTTTCTTTTTTCTTTTTTTAAATATTAATTAATTGAGTTTTTATTATGATATGTCCGTCGTCACACTCATTAATTAAAAATAAATAAATAAAAAAAAAAGGCTCCACTGGGTTTATGCCGTAATTGACCAAAGACTTAAGACTATAGCTTGCACATTGGAATAATTGTGGGGGAGGAGAAGGAGTTCACTTACTTTTAAAAGGAAAGGTCTACAAATTGACTTCTACAACTCTTTGGATTTCCCTCCCTTCTCCCACTTCCCTTAAAACACTGCCATTTGGTTAAACACTCACCCACAATCAACTTCACAGAAAATTCCCATTTTTAAAAATAAAATTTTTTTTTTAAAAAATCATATTTCCCACTTTACCCCTCCCCTAATTTATCAAAAATTTCTATGGGTTATAGGTATTTCGTGTTGCTGTTTCAACTGGATTTTAGAACGTCGTTATCAGAAGGTAAAGAGGTGGAAAGTTGGGCTGGGAGAAGTTCGTGAAGCTAAAACGTCGTGTCGTAACAGTCCACTATTTAAAAAATAAAAAATTGTGAAGAGACTTAAAAGAAACCAGCCGTCTCTGTGGAATCAATATGAAAATTTAAAAAAAAAAATCCAAGTAGGATGGGCTGATGACGTAGCCATATGGGACCGGGACCCATATACGTGAATCAGAATAAAGATGTACACGTGTTGTATAAGTGCTTCGCTGCTGTCACTGCCTACTCATCACTCCATTCTTATCCCTAACAAATAATAAACATCACTAGTTTCTTTTCTTTTCTTTTCTTTTTTTTTTTTCCTTTTTGCCAACAAAATTAGTTATCCAATCCAGTGGGCTTGTTTTGTATTGTTTCAGTGATAGTAAACAAAAGCAAAAGTGCTAAACGAATCCCATACCCAATTCCCAACCCAATACAATATTGGAATTGGTCATTTAAAAAAAATAATAAATTAAATTAAAAAGGCAAAGCTAAGTCATCCCACATCGGGTAGTGGCATTAGAAGCAAAATTAAAGAGTGGTACTCAGAATTGGAAAATGTTTCGAAGCAGCAGCAATGAGGCCGCCGCAGCCACATGCTTGTTGGTATGCGTTTGGTATGTTTTCTTTGCTTACATGCTCAATTGCCTCATCAAATCTCGTTGCCCTAAAAAATAAAAAACACGTGGGTTTTTTTAGATTAAAAAAAAAAAAAAAAAAAAAAAAAAAGAAGCAGATTTTCTAACCAACTTTCCAAATACAGAGAATTTTACACGCAATTTGTTTTAAGCTTCCTCTGCAGCCTCTACACGTAAGCTAATCAAACTGACATGAAACTCCCGAGAAAATATAATAACAAGCACGGACAATTTCAAAAGTTATCCGGATAATGTTGAATGTTATAGCAAGGATGATTTGTTTGTGTGAATTAAATGTTAAAATTACCCTATTTCGTAAAGGTGTGCAAAAGAACTATTTCGTCAAATATTTGAAAATTGAAAAGGATAGGATTGAACTCCAAAGGCGAAAAGGGCATATACTGATATGATCAATTTTTAATTATAAAGAAATCAACATATATATAAAGACAAAACTAGGTTCTTTTGTTTTAGGCTTTGTGGATTGGGCCATAATTGCATGGTCGTTTTGATTTAACGTCTGGGGCCCACCCTTTGGGCTTGTCTAAGTGTCGCATACGCTGGGCTTCCGTGTTCTCATATTTATGCAAATATAACCATGCACCCTCATAAATTTATATAATAATTTACCCATCCGTTTTAAGAAAAAATTAATGAAAAGAGGTAGTTTTAAAATTATTTAAGAAAATAGGGTAATTTTTTTTTTTTTGTCTTTCAGTGAAAACTTTCTTGAAATTTGAAATGGGACCCACGTAATAAATGGAAATTATAATTATTGTGATTTCTTTTAACAAATTCATCATCTTTAACTTTTTAATGAAACATGATACCATTTTTTTATAATTATTATCTTATTAAATTTAATTAAAAAAAATATTATATATTTAATCATTTTATTTGTAAAATAATAAACTATTATCTATAGATAAAGATAATGCAATTATTTTTTTATTATTATTATTTTACATTATCTTGTAGTTTTATTTTACTAAATTTGTGAATTAGGTAATATTTAAAAAGAAAACTACAATATGATATAGTAAAATAAATTTATTACATAGATAAGTAAAATTCTAAAACCTTGCTACATGGAAATATCAAAAGTTCTAATTTTTTTCTAATATATTACTAATCCTTCTCGGTAAAATTAGTGGGTAGTTATATTTTTTGAAAAAATATCTTTTGGTTTCTTAGATTTGGATTTAGTTTCTATTTGGTTTCTATGTTTCAAAATCTAACACTTTTGTCCCTAGATTTTAATGATGTTCAATTTTAGTCATTTAGATAACAGAACTGTTAGGGTCATTTGGTTTAAGGATTTATAAAATTAAGCATGACAATCTTATATAATTATAATAGATTAATTAATTAAACAATAGACATCATTCAACACATTAATAAAAAATAATTAATTAAGAATCAATAATAATCTTAATTATAAATATTTGAAAATTGAGTAATTTATAATTGAAATTAACCAATAAATGTATTTAATGAACATCATATCAATTATAATATATTATTTAATCATTTTTATAATTAATTAAGTTCAACACTAGTAAATTTAATATTAATTAAATAATATAAGAAAATATATGTTAATAAATAATAGATTATATAAAAAGTGAAACAAACAAATAAAAATATGATTTGTTGATAAAGAATACTATTTTTTTTATAAATATGATATATTAATAATGAATGAAGTAATAAAAATTAATCATAATAAATAATTAATTGATTATAAATAATCTATAATTATTATATGTTCATACTGAAGGATAAAATTAAAATTAATCTCAATCAATATATCTTGTTGATCTTTTAGGTTTTGACAATTCTAATATTTGCGTGAATGAGGAGGAAGAAGAAGAAGAAGGGGAAACTTGTAATTTTGAAAAAATTAATAAAGAATTAGCTTGAAATTTCATGGTTCAAGTAGGAAAAGTTGAAGATGAAGAGAAGAAAAAGAGAATGGTGTAATATGACCTAGTATAATGAAATCAAAGACGGCAACAACTAGAAAAAGGAAAAAAAAAAAGAAGAAAAAAATGGAAACATGTGCTTTCCTGACATACGAACAAGGACAAAGTTAAAAGTTTTAAAAAATTCAAAAGTTGACTTGTCAACATTTACCATATTTGCAAACATTTTAAAGAAGTGCTATATATTTAGATTTTTTCCTTTGATTTTGCTATCTATTACAATTTTTCGTGCTTTAAAATAAAACTACAATATGATGTAAGATTTTAAAAAAATAGTGGTATTATCTTAATTTATATTCAATAGTTTATTATTTTACAAATAAAATGATTAAATATGTAATATTTTTTTTAATTAAATTTAATCTTGCTAAAAAAATGAAAGAAAATTATATGATATAATAAAATAACAATTATAAAGAAAAAGTGATATTATATTTCCTTAAATAAAAATAAAGTAAATTAATTTGTAAAAAAAATAAAAGAAATCAAAATAATTGTAATTTCCTTCCTTATGTGGGTCCCATTCCAACTTTCAAGAAGAGTTTTACTAAAAGACAAAAAAAACTACCTATTTTTCTAAATAATTTTAAAACCACTCCATTTTACCAATTTTTTCTTAAAACCACCCACATTTCCTAATTAACCCCATCCAACGCCAATTTATATTTTAGAATTAATTAACTAAGTGTCTTATTTTCTTGTAAGGCTGTCAATTTAGGATTGTAGTTGGAAGCTTTTGATTATCCATTTTAATATATAAATTTTGGTTCTTTTAGAGAGATTCTCTCTCATCTAAGGGATGAATTTTCCTAGTTCGGCCGTGGATTTGGCCTAATACGTTTTTCACTGCATCACTCTTCTTGTTTATTTGTATTTAATTTAGGCCTCATTTAGTAACCATTTGATTTTTTTTTTTTTTGTTTTAAATTATTGAAAATTAAGCCTATAAACAACTCCTTCCACCTTTAAATTTTTTGCTTTGTTATCTACTAAACTAATGTTGTAAACAAAAAAAAAAACCTAAACCACATTTTGAAAACTAAAAGAATAATTTTTAAAAAATTGTTTTTTATATTAAAAAACATGGCTAATAATTCAACTCTTGTAAGTAATAAATTATATGCAAATTATTGTAAGAAATTGAGAATAAATAAGCTTAATTTTTTAAAAAATAGAAGAATGAAAAAACTAAGGCTCCATTTGGTAACCGTTTGGTTTTTGTTTTTAGTTTTTGAAAATTAAGCCTATTTTTTCACATTTTTCTTCCAATCGTTTGTATATTTCTTAAGTACAATAGTTGAATTCTTAGCTAAATTTTAAAAACAAAAACAAGTTTTTAAAAACTGTTCTTTTCAGTTTTCAAATTTTTTGCTTTGTTTTTCAAAACATGGGTAAAAAGTAGACAACAAAGGAAGAAATCTCAAAATGGTAGGTGTTTGTAGGCTTAATTTTAAAAAACAAAAACAAAAAATCAAATAGTTACTAATCGGGGCTTAAACGATTACCAAATTAATATTAGGCTTGTTTTTTCTTCAAAACATATTTATCATGGTGAAGGACCGAATGATGTCGTGGGCATTCAATCGATAAAATAAAATTTATAATACCGATCAAACAACCTAAACTATTGAGTAATTACAAGTGGAAAGACCGAGTTGATTCGCAGAAAAGCGCAAATATTATTCTCTCAAAGCTCATTTTTAGTTAAAGCACGGTAAATGAGGGGGGTGTGGAATTGAGAATAGTGCATGAAAGTAAAATGTAAAAAAGTAAAGGATATAAGTGCAATCGACCGAAACGGTCTAGCTTAGAGGAATGGAATCACCCAATGCAATGTTGATCCGAGGATATTACTCAATCATCTTAAACAAATGACCAACTTAAGTGAAAATGCCACATTAAGCAACCTTAAATTATTAATTAAGATTTGCATCCTAATTAAACTACGTGTCGATTAATTAAGAATGACCGCATTCAAATATCAACCAGCACATGCATTAAGTTCTAAGGTTAAGCCACGACGAATTTGCTAACAGAAACACCGATTAGCTCATTTGATTACTCTCTACTCCTAAGCCACTCAAGACAACTATATGACATTTATAGAAACGCTGTAAAGGAGATCATATACCCATGAGATGACCACTGCTACTTGGCAATCAATACACACCGGTTTATGAGTTAGTTTTTTTTAGCATTTAGCATACATAAACGATTAGGTTGTCAATCCTATACATTCATACATGCTAAAGAATGAAAACGAGAGATAGAGATGCTGAAGATATATAAATATATACATTGAGCACAAAATCCTTCCAAGAAATACATTGGGTTCTTCCAAAATCCTCTAAACTAGAAAACCTACAAATCTTACCTTCCCATAGTGATGGAGAAGACAAGATCCGACGTCGTCTCTATCGATTACGTGAGAGAAGACTCCAAAATTGAAGAAAGTGGAAGAAAGAAGAGGGGAAAGGGCCTGGAGGCGTGGGGGATCTGCCCTACTAAACCCTAAAATGAAAAAGAAGAGGATATAAAGAAATGCGCTGGCGCCGCGACGCTTTTACCATCGAATCGGAGCGCTGCTCACAGTGCCAGGTGAGTGTTGCGACGCTCCCGTGCACGCACCCCTTCGTCAATCTCTAGAGCGTTGCGCCGCTCTCGCCTTTGCTGCCTATTGGATTTTGCGTCGTGCGAGCGTCGCGACGCCTGACTCTTGGGGGAAATCTGGTCCTTTTTTGCTCCTTTGAAGTCGATGGATGCTCTATTTAGCTTCTAATTGCTTCTAATTTATTCTGAACAACCTGTAACGCTCTTGGAATGCATGTAATGCTTGAGACCCTACAAAAATAGACCTTTAAGTACATTATACTTAACAAGCAAGTGAGATTAGAGACATATAAACAGCTCTTTTTGAAAGCTATCACATGGTTTTCACTTTTTCTAACTTAACTCTTGAATTCTTGGCCAAATTATGAAAACAAAACAAAACAACTTTTTTTAAAAACGGCTTTTTTAGTTTCAAAACTATCTTGGCTTCTAAAAATATTCCTAATAAAAAGTAAATAACAAAATTAATAAATCAATACGTAAAAGTAGCTAGTGCTAACAAGCTTACCATTTGGTTAGTAACTACCGGGTTCTTGGTTTTGAAAGTTAAGCATATAAATACCACTAATTTTATCTATTGACTTATATGTTTTGTTGTCTAAATTTTAGGAGTGTTTTCAAAATTAAAGCCAAATTTTGAAAAGTAAAAAAAGAAGTAATTATTCAAAGTTTTGTTTTTATCTTTTGGAAATTGTGTGAGAATTCAAATGTTTACCTAGAAAAATATGAAAACTATAAATAAGAAACGGTAGAAAATAAATACAATTTTCAAAAACCAAAAACCAAATGATTACTAAATGAGGTCTAAATTGTTATCCTACCTAACATAAGTTTTTTTTTCCTAATGTCAATTTAAATTTTTTTTTTTAAAGAATCAATTTACCTAATGTCGTCAATTTGATAATATAGTACAAGTATATTACATTCTTTGTACATTCGAGCCACACATTTGCTTAACTAAAAAAAAAAAGAAAAGAAAAAGGGAAATATGAAAAAAGAAAAAGAAAAAAGAGAGACAAGTACAGCTCGATCATATTATAGTGATGATTATCGAAAAAGATACAACCAATCTGTGAAAGTTGTTGTTGCACAGTCTCTTTATTACATATTATAATTAATTAGTTAAAATCAATAATAATAATGTTGGAAATGAAGTGTTTGTGAAAGCGAAAGAATACAGCTCGAGAGAGTTTGGAATTAATAATCCAAATAATTAATTAGTGTAACAAAGGGCAAAGTGGGGCATACACTACTAATAATTTTAACACACTGCAGGCAGGGCAGCTGCGTGTTTCATTTCAAACGTAATTCTCACAGCTTTTGAAACACGGCAAAAGCCAATAAATCGTTATTCAATCAAAATTTCCTAACATTATTGATTTATTTCTCCCACTTTATGGCTCCACATAATTCACACGCCCTCCCTATACCCGACACGTGTCCCAACAAAACCTTAATAAAAGAAAATAAAACCCTTCTTTACTCCCACGCACACAGACACAGACACGCCATCGCACGTACGAGTTTTAATTAGAATTAGATGACACGTGGATTCACACGTTTGTTTGCCGGAATAAAATCCCACTCTCCGTTCTGGCATTATTATTCCGATCTGGCGATCTTTTTCTGGCTTGTTTTTCGTTGTATATTTTTGGAGATATTATTCTGCTTTATTATGTCTTTGGTGGTTATGTGTGTGTTTACAATGGCGGATGTAGTCGTGCTATGGACGGTGCAATTTTCAGGCGACAAATTAAAAGCAAGGAACAAAACTTTATTAATGTTCAACAAATTAAATTCTTTACTAACTTGTTTTTGTTCTGTTGGTGTTGATTATTAATTATTAAAATAATGGGGAAAATTGTCTCTATCCAACGCGTGAGATTTAACCGCCGGAATCTTAGGGGGGCATCCAACCCTAAACTAAACATACCGATTTCAGTTTATGGCTTTGTTCAGGTAATCTCATGTTCTGTAATAAATCTTCCAAATCTTACAGCTGGATTCTTCCTCTCTTTTGACATTCTGTCTATTTTCCTACCACAAAAAAAATAAAAAATAAAAAAAAATAAAGTCTAAATACATAATTTTGTCTTAAATCTTCTTTACCATTTTCTAATTCATTTTTAATCTTAAAAAGCTAAAATCACTTATTTTTTTTTTTATTCAAAAGACAACGATACTCATACACTCGTTGAACAGTTAAAAGATATTCTATAATTCATATAATTAAATTTTAGACAATAAATTGTTTTTTTTTAAAAAAAAAAACTTTTTCTACGAGGTAAACCGTGTAAAAAACTTGATGGATAGTGAGATTTTTTGGTTGTCCATTTGTACAGCAGTATTTCTCCTGTTTTAAAGTGAATTCTTGTTTATCAATTTTTTGTTGTCGCGAGATGTTTGAATTTATTAGTGAAATAACATTGGTGTAATCTTGTAGAGAATAATGCATGTGGTAACAATAATGCATTTAAAAGGGAACATTTCATTCTAATTTAGTTTAGAGAATTTTATTAGAGATTACAACAGTGAATAGAATAAAAAGAAAAGGAATTAAATAACCGTACAGCTGCATAATTAGCACAATAGTATAGACTAAAACAGTGAATATAATAACAATATTGTAAATATATAGATAACAAATATACATGATTTTTTTTGTCCATATATTTATTTATTGGGTTGACTAAGGTTCTCGTATTGACAAGATGAAAATATCTCCCAATATTTATAAGATATATGAAATACCCTTTTAATTAATTTATTTTGAAATGGAATCTCTAATATGGCATCAAAGTCAATATCTAACTTAAAAATTGTGAACCCAAAAATGACACCATCTTCAGGGACATGTTGAGTATTCTACATTGAAAAGATTGAGAGATTTCACAATTTTTAAAAATTACATGATTGACTATTTCTCTCATTGGTTAATTGGTTTGTTAGTTTTGAAATAGAACTTCACGTTTATCCTAATACAAAAGAGGCATCATCTTTGAAGATTCGATATTGAAAAAATAACTAATTACCGTGGAGTTATACTCACTTTAATCTTAAATTTAATAAAATATACATCTTTTTAGCATAATAGAAATATGGTCATTTTGAACCACAAATTTATTGATTACTAAAGACGTAAATTAAGCATATGAAATACACATTTTTAACACATATTATTGTTATTATGTCGACATTTAACAATCGTATACGAATTCAATGCATAAAAAAACATGATTCGACCTATTAAAGTATTTAAGTGACAAAAGTATAAAAAAAAAATGACAAATACCAACATTACATTATTTAAGGGAGAAAATTACATTTAGGTCCTCCTCCATGACTTCATAGACCACTATAATTGCCACGTGTTAAATAATTACTACTTTCCTGTTTTGCTTTCGATTCTTGGATGAAGGTAAAATTCTCGAGTTATAAATATATATATAAATAATAAAACTGTGTTGTTTGTCGGATGTTAGGTTGGGTCCACGACACGTGTTCAACTTTAAACCACCAAAAAGTCGTGCTTCAAATAAGGAATATTAATATATTCGAATTTATGGTTGAAAAATGAAAATTGGAAGGAATAAAAGTTTGCCGACTTTTAAGAGTAGTTAGGCCTTAGTAATTAGGATTATCTCTAAAGTCATTAGGTTTGAGTTGTACAGCATCCGAAAGGAATAAAAAAATATATATAAATATTAAAAAACAAGAATAAAAATTGAGTTGTACTTAAGTTTACGGGCTATGTGTTTGATAAGGTTCCAGTACTAATTCCAAAATTCAATGTTATCTTTTTTAATTATATTTAATGCCAAACAAGGTGTCTTTTTTATATTATTATTTGCTAATTCGCTTTAATTATTTCGTAATATTAAATGATATAGTTTTATATATTATCGTAGAATGATCAAAGGAGGATGATGGCGAAAGATCGTCGTTGAAAAATGATACAAGGTCTTCGACTATATAAAATTATTATTATTTCTTCTCAGAAAATGTATTTGTTCCTTTTATTATATTTCCACAAATATAACTTAATGCACCTAATGGTGTATTGTTTATTGAAGCGATGATTTTATAACTAATTTTAATAGGACGAGCACTAATACTTTTAGAAAAAGTTTAAGTCGTTTTATTAAAAAAAAAAATTGCAGCAACAATAATGGAAAAATTAGTTTTTGTTAGAGTGTCAACGAAGGTCACATTAATTCGATTAAAATGTATTTAAGTATTAATAAGATAAACTAAATAGATAATTGAAAGTTGAGGAAAAGGGAGGTAGAAATTTAAAACTAAGGTATTGAGTTTAAATTTTCTCAAATGATTGAATTAATTCTGTAGAGGATCTGTAGACCTAATAATATGTGTGAAGTAAATCTAATAATAGAGAGTTTTCATTTTTTATTTTTCATTTTTTTTCCTTTTTCATTTTTGAGTTAGGACTTCAAAGGATTGGAGAAGGTGAAGACTAAGAATTACCTAGGAAACTAGGTTTAATTTCATTATATATATTCTATTTTATTTTATTCAGTCAAATATAAAAAAATTAGTTAGACTATTTACAAATATATAAAAAGTTTACAGTCTATTAGCAATAGATCGCAATAGAATTGGTGTAATTAGAGCGTTCTTTGACACCAAGACCCTTTAGAGATAGGGGCAAGGCACAAGAGGATGTATTGGGCGATAGAACTATCGTTTTCTATCGCTCTAGCGACAGAATTCTATCACGGTCAATTGTTGATAGATAATAAATTCTTTTATATATTTGTAAATAATTTGATATTTGTTTTGTTTATAATAATTTCCGTGTTTTAAATGTGTATGTTAATTTTCCATTTTGTTAACTGTCTTAATGGACTTTTAAGAAACAATAATTTTGGCACTTACATTTTATTATAGCACTTAATATATTTGTTCCACACAAACTCTCTTTCAAAATATGCATGCCCAAGCACGCTAATACATGAAGATACACTTATCTTTACGAATTTTTAAATTATAAAGAAAAAACTATTAAAAAATATCTTTTGAAAAAAGTTTGACACCTAACAACTTGTGATTGGACACTTAGGTAGACTATACTCATCTTCGTATAGTCAAGAATGATCTCTAATATTTTTCTTAATACATCTCCATGAATATTACACTATCCTTTTTAATAGTCATTTTTGTTTTTTATTTTTTAAAATAAAATTTATAAATACTACTTTCATTTATAAATATCTCTATTTTATCACTAAGATGTTATCAAATTGGAGATACAGTTTTGAAATTTAAACAAAAACATTTGAAATTTGAAGGATACAACTAAAGAAATGAAAATACATATGTAAAAACAAAGTTCATTAAAAGTACAAACTAAAAGTCCGTTTGAATTGACTTTCTAAGATTGTGTTTGGCCCAAAGAGTTTAGGAGTAGGAGTGAGAAATAAGGAGTTGTGAACTACACTCCTTGTTTGGCCTAAAGAATTGGTGGGTCCCACAACTAAAAATATAAATTTTATATCTTATCAACACTGTGAGAGCAACGATTCACAACTCCCTAGACTTCATAACTTCTTACTCTTCACTATTTCACACTTTACTCTAAACACCCCTAAGTGTTTATAAACATTATTTTTTTCACTTATAAACACTTAGAAAATCAATCTAAACGAGTCCTATGTCTATTTGTGAAATTTTAAAATCTACAAAGTTTCGATTTATTAACAATTTTTTTTTCTTTTCTCGATAGAAATAAGATTTATAGAATTGGAGACAGATAAAACTTGGGTGCAAAAGGTAGTTAATTAAAATAGTGTAGAATTGATGATGTTTACATCTCACCATGCGATAATAAAAATGAAGAACACCAAAGGTTGGTTTTAATTAATCAATGAGAAATTAATTAGTAGACAGAGAACGAGTTTAAAGGTGATCTTGTCTGGGTTTTGATCTTAACTTTTCAAATGAACTAATTCAGAACTCATCCCCACGACGTAGCCGACATCTAAGCTGTATTAATTAATCATTATCAACTTATTTTATGTCTTTTTTCATTCCATATATTCCCAAAAAAACTATTAAATAAAATAAAACCATCCACGTTCTGACAATTTTCAACGCTTTCATCATTAATACAAACACCATCCATGCTTATTTCACTTAATCACTCGTTAAACTAGGTTTAGTGCTATATTTTCAAATGTCTAATTTTATTCTTTGTGCTTTTGCTAAATCATAAATTTAAACGTTGTCAATGTTAGTTTGTTGTTTTTCTTTTTTAAAAAAATATTTATTATTTAATTATTAGCATTTTTATTATACTAAATTATATTTAATATTTATTGAAAGTATGAGAACTAAAATTGAGTACTTGAAAGTACATAAATTAAACTATAAAGACCAAAATTATTCAATTAAAATTGCCGGTGATGAAGTAGAGAGAAAAAAGATACAAACATATGGAGGGAGATACTGAGGCTAAACATTACATATATATATATGGCTAGATTAAAGTCTACATATACAACACTTATTGATTTCAAGAATACCGTGAATAAGGATTATTAAAGAAATATCTCTCTAGTGTGTGTGATCTTCAACATTACCACTCAAGATAAATGCTTTTTGGATTTTCAATTTTTGATCGAACATGTCCATTTAAATTACATAAGCTCTCTACTGCCATTTTAGATAGACATAAATTTTATCTTGAGAGTAATTGATAATGAAAATATGTAGTAAACTTAAGGTATCTTATATAAATATTATGATTTGTTTTTCTATCTTTTCAATATGGATGGTCAACGTAACATAATGGTGGCCTAACTGAACAATGTCTCATTTGTTGGGCATCTCTTCTTTCTACTTAAGCTGATTTTTTTGGTAATATTCTTCTAAAAATTATGTGATTAATTAAGGGATTTATTGAATATAGTAGTTTCATCCCGCCAAATTTATTATATTTCCTATGATTGCATGAACTTGGCCAACTCAATCGTACGATTAATCACTCATATTTAGAATTCAGACTATATCCATTTAATTTACAATGATTGATTTAAGTATTAATTTAATTACAAACCCTCCCATAGAAAAATCCAAGTCAATTTATAATTATTGTGCGCATCGGCATTGCAATTCTTGCAAAAGGATAGAGTATAAAACCCCCAGCTTCCAACTCTTTTGGTATCACACCACAAAATACAACTAATTTCACTTGATCATCGGACAAATTTGGAGGCAACACAGTTTTGGATGGATTCTTTCGGAGGTTTCAATGGGGAAGGGGAATGGGATTTGTGCAGCTCAATTTTATCATTGGAAGACCTTGATTTTACGCCTATTAATATTAATATTCCTGATCAACCCACTTCAGGCTTCATGGCCGATGCTTGGTTTTGTTCTTTGGATTCCTTCACTGCTAATTTGCCTTCTTTTCATGTTGGTAATGCTATTGATCAGTTTGCTGCTGCTGCTTCTGATCAACATCATCATCATCATCATCATATATCCATGTCAATTGAAGAGAATAAGATGGAATCCATTTTCTCAGCTTCTAGTACTGAAATCTTGCTGCAAGAAATCGCTGGCTTTTCGAATGAAGATAAATTTCTTAACATGGATGTTCAAACCCACCTAGGGGATGATGGTAATAATGCTACCAATAATTCTGCAAACGCAGCATTCCACCATAAAAGGAAATCCATTGTTGTCGATGATGATCATAACAAGCTCATCAACCCCAATAAGAAAATTCGTACTTCAAACAATGTAAGTAAATCTTACTCTTTTTAGCTTTGAAGTAGGGATAGAATTAAATAATATGATTAAACGTACCGTCTAGGTTGTATTTATCTCTATAAGGTCCTCTTTTATTATTAGAAAGAATTACAAAAAATAATTATATATTTTTTTAATGTTCGTCTCATGTGTCAATTTTTAATTAGGTAATTAAGGTGAGTTGTTTAAAGATAAATACAATCTAACCAATACAAACTTGAGTTTCTTTTAACTTGTGTGATCATTTTCACTCCGTAACATTAGTAAACACTTTTAAGTTGGGATTGGTGAGTTGATTTCTAAGTATATGAAAGCAAAAAAAAAAAAAAAAAAAAAATCATAAAGAGTAATATACTTGGCCCATCCCTAATTATAAAAGGAAAAAAATATTAAAAATTTATTTTCCTTTTTTTAAAAAAAGGTGTTTACCATATGATATTATGAATAGAAGAAGACGAAGTAGAAAAGAGAAAACATGCAGAAAATTAAAGATCAGTAAAGAGCACTTTCATTCAACTGATATTTAATAATACTGGAAAAATCTAGGAGTATTTATTTATGTATTTTTTTTCATAAATAACTGTGTTATAATGGTTTTATAATTTAGGTGCAGAAAAGTAGGAAGGGCAGAGAATCAAGTGGTAATAGTAATAGCAAATTAGAGAAAGTGAGCAGTACTCGGCGGCGCAAATGTGAAGAAGAACAAGAAAATGGGGGGTCGTGCGATATGAACAGTTGCAGCAGCGATAGCTCATCAGAAAACGACAATGCTTCACAAGATACTAATAATGGCGATGCCACCGTTTTAGAGCCACCAAAACCCAAAACAAGAGCCACCAGAGGCTCAGCAACTGATCCACAAAGCCTTTACGCAAGGGTACGGTATATATATATACGAATTATTAAATATATATATATATAACTGATAATTTTTTTTTATCTATTTATAATTACGTAATAATTCTAAACTAATTTGGTATGGTTTGAACCAATAATGAATGCAGAAGAGAAGAGAGAGAATCAATGAGCGGCTTAGAATTCTGCAGAAACTTGTCCCTAATGGAACAAAGGTAATAATAAAGCAAATTAATATGATTTAATTAATTCATTACTTAAAGGCTTTATTTAATTATATTTATAAATGGGTTCTGAAATTGGACTATTATTATATTTTTCAGGTTGACATTAGCACAATGCTTGAGGAAGCAGTTCATTACGTAAAATTTCTGCAGCTTCAGATAAAGGTATATATGGACTTCAAATTTATTAACATTTGTTCGCATTAAATTAACTCATAACTAGCTATTTTTCAAATTAATTAATCAATGATTTGTTGGGTTTTTTAATTTGCAGCTTTTGAGCTCTGATGAGTTGTGGATGTATGCTCCAATTGCTTACAATGGGATGGATATTGGTCTCCAGCAGAAGCTTTCTTCATTTTTATGACCAAATTACCCAAAATTAATTAAATTAATGACCCTTTTGTAATTTTTTTCATAACCAGTAAATGCAAAATCCGCATATTAAAACATGGAACGAGACAAAAGAAATTTGCTCCTAACTTTTTCTTCGTTCATTTTATAAATATGATAATACCCAATTAGCTTAATGAATTTCTCATACTAATTGCATATTTACAACTCTAATCATATGAATTATTGAATTATTGACTTATTGCTTATTAGGTTAAGTGTCTTTTATACCTAACCATCGAGACGAGAGCTTTGATCTTAATGAATCTCCTCCTTTATTGGACGATTAGAAATTTTGTTGTAATTAAATAACTAATATATTGTTCGATGAGTCCGTTGACTTTTATATAAAATGAAAAATTAATCATTATTTATTTATAAAAAATAACTTAATCATTAGGATGTCGTAGTATAGTTATTAGCTAACAAAACAAAGACAAATTAATGCGCTTTCGGTTGTCTGATCTTTTGTTTTACAAATCAATTAACTTGATGGGTAGTTGAGTTGAGAGCGTGTGATTTATTGGTTTAGACAACTTTACTTTTTTTAACAAGCTATTAGATTTTCATTTCTTCTTTTGAAAATTAAACTTTTTAACCTCAAAGTCGATAGTACAAGCTTCATACAAGACGTGCTATATTTTTATATTGATAAGTCATGAAAGAGTTTATGAATTATCACATTAATACTTAAATATATCACAAATATTTATGTAATATTTTATAGGGGAATTGCAATGGGTATCAAAATTTGATTATACATTAGCATGTATATCATCAACTTTAAAAATATTGTAAATATGTCAAAATATATCGATAACAACATAGATGGTAAAAAGATCAAGCTTGATTTGATTTTTATGTGAAAATATATTCCAAAATTACCATCATATCTCCAAAAATAGAAAATTAGTATTTGATATTCTCCTCACACGCACATTTCTTCCTCTATCCGATATTCTCCTTCCCACGCGCGTCTTCTTCCTCAGTACTCTCCAAGTTTCTGCAGCAACAAGATTCTTCAATCTCTAATATTCACGATTTCTTCAAGATTTGAAGTACAAGGTTTCTTTTTATGCACACGATTGCGCAGATTTTTTTTTGAAATATTGTTTTGATTTTGTTAGCTAAACCCACAGCTTCAAAATCAAGATTTCTTCTTGAAGCCATAGTTTATATTTGATTTTTTTCGCTTGAACTTCGTCCTCACCTCTCTCATTCACGATTGTAAACACAATTTTACTGGCTTCGATTTCGTCAGCCGGAGATTTTCTGAAGCTAATTTCGAAAGTTTTCAACCATTTGTGTTCGATTTTTTTGTTGAAGTTCGTCCTTACCCTCTCTCATTTACGATTGCACTCAGGTTAACTTTTTTTTTGTTTTTTTTTTTGTAATCAGTCTTTTATTGGTTTTGATTTCACCGGCTATGATTTTGTGTTTAAGTTTCTGTTTGAAACTATAAAGTTTGATTGATTTCTCGTAGCTAAGTTTTCCGTTTGGTTTATCTTTTTATTTTTTTGTTGAGTGATTTTGTTGGGATTTGGAGAGATGAGGAGCGTAGATTCATTGAGAGGGGTCTGATATGAGTTTTCTTAGTTCATATTTTGGTTGCTTCGTTATCTGATTTGTTATTTGATAGTATTTAGTTTGTGATTGACATTTGATTATCATCTAATTGCTATCCGATTAGTATTTGATACTTAGTAGTTCGTGATTGCTATCTGATTGCTATCAGATTGTCTGTGATTTTTTTTTCATTTGATGGCTATCTTATATTTAGTTTTTATATTTTTGCAGCATTTTGCAGTTACGGTTAAACTTCCAATAGTTGTTTTCCATAGTGGTCAGTGGAATGATTGACAGTGCTATGTAGATTACAAAACTATTGGTGTTTTGGTTGACGAAACGATGCGTTTTGACTCTTTTGTTAACTTCATACAAAAGAAAACTCAACTTCATTCATCTATTGAACTTTCAGTTTTATTGGATTTAGGTAGTACTGGGGTTCAATATGTTGTCAAGATTCTTGAAGATAAAGATGTATGTGATATCTATTTGATTGTCATGTGATTGCCATATCATTGATATTTGATTGTCATATGATCTTCATTAAATATTAAGTACTTTGTGATTTCTATTTCATTAACATGTGATTTTCATCTTATTGATATCTGATTGTCATTGATTACCATAGATATTAAGTACTTTGTGATTTCTATTTGATTGCCACGTGATTGATATCTCACTACTATCTAATTTCATATGGTTTTCATTAGATATTAAGTACTTTGTTATTTATATTTAATTGTCATGTGATTGATGTTTGATTTTTTACTACTTGTATTTTAGAGGTGAACAACCCTCGTCAAGCAAGAAGACTTAAAAAACAAAAGATTCGTTCAATTGGTGAATTGGCAAAGGACACGAACTGTAGTCGTTGTAAGCGTGTTGGTCATAATAGAAAAATGTCTAAATAATTTGTATCTATTTGAGTAATCATATTGTGGACATCAAAAGTATATTTGTTAATCATTTGTTTGTATGTAAGTACAATATATAGTGCCTTATTTGAACAGTTTATTGTTGACAGCAATTAGGTAATCATTAGCAATTAGTATATCAGTAATCAGACAGCAATCATATAACAATCTATTCAAATTAAAATCAGATAGCAATTACATATCATTGACAATCATAATTAGATAGTAATCAGATAAAAATCAGTATCATTGATAACCCATTTTAGATATTAATCAAACAACAATCAGACAAGCAGTCGGTATCATTGACAATTAGTATCAGATAATAATCAGACAACAATCAGATAACAATCGATATCATTGACAATCAATATCATATAGTATTTAGAGAACAATCAGATAACAATGATATTATTGACAATCATATTACAATCAATATCAAACAACAATCAGTATCATTAACAATTAATAACAATCAGACAATAATCAGACAACAATTAGATAGGAATTGGTATCATTGGCAATTATATGGTAATCAGATAGCAATAAGATAGTAATTAGTAGGCAATCAGATACAGTCAAACATTTTTAACTGTGAGGGGTATTTTGGTCATCCAGGTATTTCAATTGGGTTGGGCTTAAAGATTTTGCCTTTTTTTACATGATCATAATGCTGGGATTAAAACCCAAAACGCAACGGAAACGTATCAGAACTGTATCTCAAAATTAATTTTAATAATTTTGAAATACTTTTACATTGGCAAAAAAGACTTAAATTAATCTAGGTTAAGCAAAAAATTAGAGAATAAAAACTCTTACGTGTTGTGTCACCACCACTTGGAGACCTTCCTATTCTCTGAATCTTGAGGGAGGGTTTGTGGAACCTTTTTGGCACAGGAAAAAAAATACAGAACTCTTCTGGATATTTTTTTTTAGAGAACGCTAAGAATTTTGTTTTTTGTTGAGAGAATGGTTCACACCAAACAAAATTCTGTTTTTGCACTATATAAAGAAGCGAGAGAAAAATGGGAAACGTGGGTGTTATCCCACGTCTTAAGTAACTCCCCTACGTGGGAGTTACAACAAACTTAATTAATTAAAATTTAATTAATTAACTAAATCAATAATTAATTAAATTAATAATTAATTAAATTAATAATTAATTAAATCTAATTTAATTAATCAATTCATTTAAATCATATTTAAATGAACATCTCTCACATAACCTATAGTTTTAATTCAATTAATTTAATTAAATCAAATTTAATTAAATTATATTAAATTAAATAACTAATTAGTTCTCCAATTAATTAATTACCAAATTAAATATCAAATATTTAATTTTAACCTGCATTTGAATCAAATTCAAATACATTTCTCTCATAACCTATAGTTTTAATGTACATCTAATGCTCATTAATTTTAACCTATAGTTTTAATAAAATAATATTTGAACAATTTCAAATATTTAATTCTCTTACAAATTAACTTTGAATCATATCCAAAATTATATTTATACTATAAAGTTTAATTTGTAAAATAAACTTTATATTATAATGTATCATTATACATTATACTTTTCCCTTAGAAAATTTGAACTATTCAAATTTTAACCAATAATAACCTCAATATTCTTTACGAGCTAGGAAGAGGACCTAATGGACTTACAGATCAGAAGCTCCAACGATATGAGATTAACGGGCTAAACTCATTAACCGCATTAATCAATATTCGTTAACTGTGGGTACACTCCACTAAAGACCCACAGTTGCACTCTTCTCACTGTAGATATATTTCTGTGTCCACGAATATAGACCAATGACAGCAAGTTAGTCCTTCACAAGTGTTCGTAACACCAGCTGGGTCAAATTACCGTTATACCCCTGGGTTACTTCTAAATCCTTAAGTACCAGTGCTCCTCTAATGAACAACCTGTTTATGGTCCAACCATCAAACAGAAACCCCCTCTTGGGCTAGTGAGAGGGTAGGGCCCTATGTTCAAGTCCCGGAGACACCACTTAAGGGAACACTTATCTACTTACCCTACAGTCGAGAAGGAGTGAAATCCATCTTGTATAATTATGTTCCCAGCTCCCCACTCAGTCTTGTCCCCAAAATGGTAGGCATATCGAGTCGACAAACGGGCCACTCTCACCCATACAAATCAAAGGACAATCTCTCGTGAACAGGAGTTCACAATATACTTAAGATTAAGACTAAGTTGCCTAGGTCAACCTATTGAAATAGAAACCTAACCAGTCAACGGAGTTACATCTAGTGATTACTATTTCGTGGTCCAGTCTTATGCAAACTCATTGCATAGGATACCCCCACTCGCATGTCTCCTACATGAACGCGTTGGATCATTGCGTTTGTATCAAATACAAAGTGGGCCGTATCCATAGTGTTACCAGGATAAGGTACCCAATCCTATCTTTATACTATAGACCCTTTAGGTTGTAACTTGAACATTGATCTCTATATGTCTCTACATATTGTTCAAGACTCATAAAACAACCTAGGATGTTAGTTTATTGGATTTTAGGGTTATTAAAACAAGATAAAATAATCAATAACATTTATTGAATAATAATGAATAATCATTTATTAATGACGGTCAAAATACAACATTTACTATCTACGAGTTTTAGGGCATCAAACCCAACACATAAAACATTGTATATGGGCCTAATTTTAACAAATCAATTTGACAATTTTGCAATTGTCCCTATTTTATATTAGAATAACATAATACACACCATGAATTAAATGGATATATAATGTTGTATTCTCATTAACGTCACGTACTAATTCCACTAAAACAGAGTCATCATATTTAATATAAATATATAATAGAATAAAAGAAAACATTGGATATTGAAATTGTTCTATTACAGAACACCATTTTTAATACACACAATTAATCGAATAAGGTGACAAAAATATCTGATCTACGTACATCACAATTAGTGTGTTAATCTCAATTAGTCCCTTACAACTTTTTTTTAATAACATGTGAGATATTGGAAACTGGACTTCTAAATCTTTTAAGTGAAGACACAAACACACACATATATATACACGCTTAAAGCAGTTGAATTATACTCAATTAGCTAGAGTACTATATTATTCATTTAATTTATCGTTGTTCGTATAATAAATAAAGGACGAAGAGGTCGAATATTAATTCAATAAAATTTTATAAACACAATTAAATTCAATTATAAAAATGGAGAACTGAAGAAAACTCTTGAAAAGAATGGTCGGTGAGTGAAAGGCAAAGTGGGCCCACAAGGCACTTGGAATTCCTACCCTAACTGTCATCAAAATTATCTAAGACCGCGCGCGCCTCTTTCTTCTCTCGCAGTGGGCCATGGCCTCGGCGGAGCAGCCTCTCAAGAAGCGCCGGAACTACGGACCACTCGCTCCAGAACAACCGCCCCCACTTCCCCAGTTGCCTCAGCCACCGCCACCGCAAATTCCAGTGACGGACCAGACTTCCGCCGCTCCATCGCCTCCCACTCCACCTCAACTGTCCCAAGCCGAAATCCTCCTCAGGAGAAGGAATAGAGATGAGATTAGAAGCGTCTATGAATGTTTTAAGCGAATTAGGTTTTTCCTTTCCCAGAAAGAGAAGGGCGCTCCCACACCTGATATCGAGCAGGCATATCTTTCTCTCATCACTGCTTCGAGAGGTCAGTGTTCGATTCGCTTTGCATTTATATCATTTCCAGTATCATAGGATTAGGTTTCGATCTCTTAAGTGTCGAATTAGGGTTTCACAACACTTACGAACTGGAGAACGATATTATTGAGATTTTTTTTTCTCCATACAGAGACAAGAGAACGATATTGTTGATTTAAACGCCTCTTATGCGTACCAGAACATGGTATTTTTTTTTCCCTCGAAGCAATTTTTATATTTGAAGTGTTTGAGTCTTGTTGGAGAGTTCACAGTTCTTGCTTGTACATTTTGAAAATGGGCTAGAAACCAATTACGCGTCCAAACTCTAGATGTTGATGCTATTTTGTTTAGCAAGAAATCCTAAACAACTAGCAACGATATTGCACGCGTTTGAATCTATATATATGCAGCGAAGTACTACTTTCTGATCCTGCTTTAGTAGTTCCGTCAGTTTCCTTTAGGATAAGATATGAAGTCTATTCGACAATGAATTAAAATGGGAGTATAAGCATGGTGGGGGCCGTTTAAGCCCATACCTTTAAGTGCCGTTTGACATTGATTTTGAAGGCCATCAATGTGATTTTGGGACAATATGCCCCTTACTTTGCCCAATACTGCTGTTAGTATCCTCAATCCTGTGAGAGAGTGATCCATCAAGCAACTGACAACATCTTGAGTGTTGGATTTGAATCAGGTTGGTAAATGAACGGACTAGAAATTTGTTTTTGTGAAAAATGAAACATTCAGCTCGAATCTCAACTGCTAGCCGAGAATGTATGGTCATATTTCTTGCCCTTAGGCCATTCTCTCACCTGAGTTGCCATGTGCATGTTAATTTGCAGGGTGCACCAGTGTAAAGCGTATTGTGGCTGACTTTATTCCTCGATATGCACCTCATTGTCCAACTGCTCTTGAAGCTGCAACAAAAGTTATCATCAACATGCACAATCAGAGCTTGGAAATAATAAATAATGGGGAGGATGTTGATAATGTTGCGTTTGAGACAGCAAGGACTTGTATTATTGGTTTAGTTGATATTTGTGCTGCTGTAATATCTAAGGCGCCAACATCATCTGTCATCAGAGGCATTTGTTTTGAAGTCTTTCAGAATGTTTTCACCTTCTTAGTGTCATCTTTTGAGGGAAAAGATATATTTCAGATTGTAGATAAAGAAGCTCTTAAAATTCAAGATTCTGCAAATGTTTTCACCGAGTTAAAGCAGAAATATACTGATGAAAATATTTTGCCTGTGATTAAACTATCGAAGTTACGTGCTATCAGTCTCCTCTGGCTATTTTTTCATTACCCTAAAAACTTAGCTGCAGCTTGTTTTGAGCTTTTCAATACGTCTGCTGAGGGAGTTCACAAGGACGGGCAGTATTTTCTAAACCAGATTATACTTGGGCTGGATGATGACATCACCCATCATTTGGATAAAAGAAGTGACAACAAGACAAGCCCCAAATACTGCAAGGATGATGATAAGGAGAAAGTTTCAGTCAGTAGCCACATCTCTGTTGATGCACCATCTGTTGCAAGGAACTGCATGTTGAGCTTGGTAATGCCTACAATGATTTTTTAAAACTTATTATTGTTTACTGCTTCCTTTTACATTCAGACAATTATCTTTTAGACTCCACTATCATGGCTGCTTATTTTTGGCTTCACCAAAAGTTATTTATTTGTCAAGTTTGGTCTTTTAGAAAGATGTTATAGTTGGAGAAATTATTTGAGGTTGGAATAATATAGTTGACAGGTCTATACCATTGAATGGAAGAGAGAAACTAAAATTACGGTTTAACCAGGTATCAAATATATAGAAGAGAGTTAGCACAATGTGATGAGCACATCTAATAATTTTTCCAATAGTTGATCTGGATCAATGTTCGACAACATTTTTGGTTGTAACAGGTCTCGTTTCCTCGATTGGTCCTCAGATTTTTCTGTAGTTGGCTGATTAACAAAGGCTGCAATGTGTTTTTTTTTGTTTGGGGGGGGGGGGGGGGGAGTGTTGTTAGAAAAAGTAATGTTTTGGATCAGTTTGGGATGCTAAGCAATGACATCTGTAAAAGAATTCACAGCCTTCTAGTTTTGTTATTATTTTCCCGTCGTGGTAGGTGGACAAGTGCCACAAAAGACTGACTGACATCACGTCAGGTCAGCAGTTCATCAGTTTTTTTCTTGTTTGTTCAAGTATTGGTTCCTTCTTCTTATACAATGACCTGCTTTGGGGGAGGGGGAGGGGGGTAGTTGGTCTTTCATGGTCTTTTTTCTGTAATTAGTGTGCTACTTTACTGTCCTTGCTAATTATTGTCATGAAAAACTTGGAAATTTTAGTTATGTGACCTTCAATTATCCAACCAATGACAATGATTATGTTTGAGCTGGCGATTTGTTACTAATTACATTTTATGTAAATAAATCTGCAGCAATGTGAGTTAACTTCATCTATCTCCAATCTCTTGGTTGAGAATGAGCAGTGAGTATCTAACGTCTTTGTAAAAATAGAGAATGATAGACTTCTTGTGCTTAATTCTTTAGGTTGGGTTAGATGAGAGCATCAGAGATGTCTTCTGAAATCCTCACATACCTGATTGCTTTTACACACATTAATGCACTCTAGCACCCTGGTTTGCTTTAATGATCACTGGATAATTCTGGGATTCTTAATAACCCTTAGTTATCGGTAGATTAACTGCTTGTTGTCTTCTTCTTTCTCTTTGTTCATTCCCTGAAGCTAATGAAGGAATATACTCTCACATACGGTTCATAATGCAAGACCTTTTTGTCCTTTTTTCCCTCTCATTCATGTATCATTGTACTAGGGATTTTTTAATGCAGGTCCTTGGAAAAGATCAATCATTTCGAAACTGGATGTTTACGCAGTATAAGAGGCTATGTGACCTGCCATCCTTTAGAGCTTTAGCAGATGTAAGATCTGCTCTGGAAGGAATTTTTGGATCATTTTCTGAGTTAATGAACAATGAAGATAGTCAAGTGAATATAGATGAGGAAATGTCTGATTCCTTGAAGCATTCTACTCGTAATAGATGTGAAATTTCCATGGAACTATCTGATAAAAGGAGAAAATTGAGACATTGTGATTCCCTTGAAGATGGTGTCAATGACAAAGTTTCTGGTCAACGTCGTTCATCAGTTCCTCTTGATGGCAAGCACACCACGTGTTCTGATTTTGATGCTGGCAGCTTGAGACCCATGGCCTTTGATGTTCAGGAGCCTGGAGGTTTGCTACACGGCAGTTTGCCCCAGTCACAGGATCCTTTGAGCAAGCACGATCATTTGTCTTATGCAAAAACATCATCAGACCTGCAGAACAATTCTTTTGAATGTACAAAGCATTCAATTGATGGCAATCAAGTTTCAAGTGTTGATTGCAACTTTTCTGCTCAGAGATTGTCTACTGGAGATATCAATAATGATCTTGTGCCTCCTAGACATCAACTATCAGTGCCATGTAGTTCTACAACTTCTCATAGTTTGTGGTTTTCTGATGGAGATCCATCAGCCATGGATATCTTCTCTGCTTCCAAACAGCTATGGGTGGGTCTTTTAGGCCCAGAGGCATCTGAAGCTCACATAAGGTATCAATTTGAGAGGTTTGGTTACATTGAACATTTTTTCTTCTTTCCATTAAAAAGGTTTGCAGTAGTGGAGTATGGTCACATCATTGATGCCATAAGGGCACGTGAATATATGCATGGACAATTTCAATGGTGTGTAAAATTCATGGATATTGGTTTAGGAACTAGGGGTTCCACCCACGGGGTTGCAATTGGTTCCAGTTTGCATGTTTATGTTGGAAATGTTTTGAGCTACTGGGTGAAGGATGAGATTCTGCATGAGACAAGGAAAGCGCTTAACAAGGGTCCATACATGGTCTCTGATCTTGGCAATGAGGGTGCATTGCTGATGGAATTTGAGACTCCAGAAGAAGCTGCAGTTGTAATGGCACATCTCAGACAACATCGAAGGGAAAAGAATATTCACTGGCCACCTCCAAATGCAGGACAAACGAATATTGCACCACCTTATTTAGATGGTGGGAGATCTGCTTGTGCCTGTACTGGTGGTAATATCAGAAGCAACAATCCTGCAAACATGCCCAATAGTATGGTTGGGTCACCTCATGCTCCGATGGTCCCAGAGAGTCCTAACTTCAGGACAAGAATGTCAGAGCTATCTTCCTTACTCTATACACTGCGTGCAAAATACAACATCAATCAAAACTCAAGTTATTTTGAAAACTACATATCTGGAAGTTGCAATACTTCAATGAGGGAAGAAGACAGAACTCCTACTAGCGCTCTCTGGGTTTCTTTTCCAAATTTTAATTCTCCTTTTGTCACTGATGAGGAATTGATGAAGATCTGTAATCTTGCCATGACCAATACTGGGTCTGTTGTGAGGATGACTCGAGCAAGTGTTCAGGTGGGTTGTGGTTGGTTTGTTGAGTGCAGTAGTGTAGATGCTGCAATAACCCTCTTGAAGAATCTCCGTGGTTGTCCTGGAATTTTCCTTCGAATAGAATTCAGGTTTTTCCTCCCAAACTTTCTCTTGTTATTTCATGTTGGTAGAAGATTTTCCTGTCATGTTTCACCTTTGATTATATTCTTAAAGCATTTGCCTTTTTATCATGTTTAGTAAGCTGTCACTTCTTATTTTCAACTACGCTCGGCTATCTTCTACTGTGCTTCTTTCTTGCTCCTACATTATCTGTTGTTGAGGTTAGATTGCCTGTCATTAAAATATTTCTTGTGCATTTGAACAGTAAACCAGGTAGATTCCATGCAGCACCTTTTCTGAGGAGCCATGATAGTTGTGCTGTGGAGCATCCATCTCCCAGAATATTACATGAGAATCATGCAATACCTCAGCAAGGTGGATATTCCTATCAGTCAAACTGGGCTCCTTCTGGTGGTCATACAGAGATGCTTGAAATAGGGGTCGGACAGACTGATGCTTGTGAAAAAAACCTGCTGATAGATCATCCACAAGGTGAAATCTACGGATGTTGCCTTTCTTCCCCCCACCCCAACCACCACCATCCACACACGCATTATAACTGATGAAAATTGTTTAGTTCTTGGGATTGTATTCAGTTAATGGTTTGATATTCTATTTAGGTGGCCACATAGTGTCTGGAACCATTCCATGCTTGCCCATATCAACAATGGGACCTCCCGCTCCACCACCTCCACCACAGATTCAGCCACCTCCATTTGTTCGAGCTCCATACCCTCCTCCAAACAGTTCTTGGGATGGAAGAGGTTTAAACCATCCTTTGCCTTTAAATCCAATATCACCAAGTGTTATACCGAATAATTTTCCAGGTAGTTCAGTTGCATGCCCTCCCTTTTTACCTGCTTCCGTGACACCTCTTGCTCAGATACAAGGAACTCCAATGCAGCAGCATCTAGACCATGTTTTCCCCTATCCGGTTGCTCCGCCATCAATATCTCTACCACCTTCCCAGCCCGAGATGCCTCCTCCCATGCCTTCATCTCCACCACCTTTGCCTCACTCACAACCACCTAATATTCCTCCTCCACCCAGTTCTCCTCCGCCTCCACCTCCACCCCTAGCGGCCACAGGAACCAGTGAAGTGGAAAATTGTAGCCAGCATGTTCTATATCAATGGCAAGGTGCACTTTGTAAAAGCGGGGTTCAGTACTGTACAATTTATGCAAAAAGAGTGGATTCCCAAACTTGCAAATATTTAAATGCTGGTCCAGAACCTATTGAGTAAAGACTCCGTCCTACGTTTTCTCTTCAATTTCATCATCTGGTTTCTTCTTCTTCTTCTTACTACTGCTGGTATTTTACTTAATTCTTGGTGTAGGTGGCCTGCAAAATTAGATATGACCAAACGCACAGATTTTAGGCATGTGAAGTCAACATTCACCAGCACTTCACCAAGTAAAGTAAGTGCCTCGTTCTTAAGATGAACATCCTTCCGAAGGGACATGTTTAAAAATTAGGAATTAAAAAAAGAAAAAGAAAATAGTACAGGAAAGAACCTCACTGGAGCCTGTAAACGAGGGCAAATATGCAAAAGCCGTTTTTATCTCCCTTTTTCAATTCTCTCATTTCTATAGCTATTTAGCATTCACTTTTAACGATTTCCCCCTCTTAATTTTTTCTTTAGAGGGAGATATGTCAGCTGATCCCATCTTCTGGTGGAGACCATAAAGGAGTAAGCATCTTTTCATTTCAATGTCTCATTTTATTTAGTTTGGAAAAAATTGTAATCGTTTTCCTAGTGACTTATGATCTTTTGTCATTTGATTGTTTTAGAGATACAAGCATGGCTGTTTATCATTGCGATATGCAGTATATTTTAACAATCATACCCTGTAATCTTGGCAGTTTCAAGATTTTGTATCATATTTGAAGCAGAGGGATTGTGCGGGAGTAATAAAGATACCGGCTACTAAATCTCTATGGACAAGGCTTCTGTTTATACTTCCATATTCACAGGACTCGTGTTCTCTGCTCTCAATTCCACCAGGTCCACCAGATAGCCTGATTGCCTTGGTTCTTCCCAAAGAAACAAACTTCGAATGGGTTTGATTATGGTTGCTCGCAATCTTGTGCCAAATGGGGCAGTGTAGACTATTAGACTGCTCTCGTTGCTGTAATCATGTTTGTAAGCAAGACGAGAGTGTAAATTTTGTATGGAACAATACAAATTTTGACTGTGATTGCGAGGACAATCACTTTTTGTTTATCATCTGCGTGCCTACTTTTCTCGAAACTAATGTCTTCTCAAACCTGCTTGAATGAAACCAAAAAAAGATTTCTTTTCCCTTAAAAAATAATGAAATGAAAATGCCTTCATGTTCAGGTGAAACAACTAACTTGCAGGAGGAGAATACAAGCTGACTCAACAATTACATGCAATGTACCGATTGTGTAAAGCAAACTAGCTTATCAAGGAGTGTACAGCGGGATCAACTTGAGGGACTGTTCGTTCGTTCAAGAATGTTCTCGTTCATACAGGTTATGTCATACATATATAATGTTAGATTTTAACACTCCTGTTTCAGTAGTTGTATATTGTTTTCTTGAAGTTAAGGCCTAAAATATGGAAGAAACGGTTGTGTCCATAGTAAATTTTCATTCGCCTTTTTATTTAAACTAAAAGAAGTGTAGCATGTAGTATGGAATCTGGATAATTTCTACGTGTTAACAATTTGCGTTTCTTAAATTGTGTAGTATATTTTAAAATGTTATATATTTTGAAAAAAAGCAAATTTTGACCTATTTAGTAAGGTGTATCTAGTTTCGATCTTGAATGATTCATTTGGATAAGCCTTGAAATTTTTACTTCCATTCAATTTTCTCTTTTTAATCTACTATTTTTTTTTAAAAAAAAATTGAAGTAAAAAAACCATTAATTACTATGGAAATCAAGTTTTACACAAAATTAAATTTTCATTTCTGAAAGAATTTAGTATCAATTCTTTAACTAAAAAGAAACCAACTTTAGAACACAAATGAAAATATACCTTTTTAACAAACTTTTCAAATGAAATATAATAGATAAAAATTTGGGTTATTTTTAAATATAGAAAAATGAGCTAAATTATTTACAAATTATTTAAGTCAACCTAAGAATTTTATTGCTTGAGCGATAGACAACGATTTTTCTATATTTATAAATAGTTTGATATTTTTTCTGCTTATAGTAATTTTTCGAAAAATTATAATATTTATTTAAATTTAAAATAAATAATGCATGTCTCAAAAAGAAATTAATGCAACAATTTTTTACATGTTTAGGTAAGAAATTTAATATTTTATCCTTTTTCTCTTTGAATTTAACACTTACATGGTGGGATCTAATCCTCTCTTTTGAAATGATAATAAGACAAAAACGATAACAGTGTCTTATCTATCGAATTAGCTTTATCAAATGATATAAACTTGTACTATTTGCTTCAATTTATAAGCTTTCATCGCTCACCTCACATTATATTTCTTTTTTTTTTAAAAAAAAATGCCAAATCTAGGGATAAAAGATTTTTCTCATAAAATCTGTCGTTTATTTAGTATACTTAAAATTGGTTTCCATTATAAAAACAGCTCTCAAAGACTCGAGATTCGCACGTCGGAGTCCAAAGTGGAATTCCAAACCCAAGTCCGGTTTGGCAGCGCCAGCCACCAATTACATAGCCGAAGAAAGGTATAAATTACAAGCCAACCGAATCGTCTTCCTCTTCCTCCTCTCCACCCGGCGCTCTCTTCTTCCTATCCGATCATCAACGCAGTCATCTGAATTCAGAATGTCTAATCGTTACAATCACGATGGAAACAAGGGTTTAAGGAAAGATCAGAAGAAGTACATCCCCAAGAATCAAAATCAATCCACAAATGAACTCCCCAACCCTAAACCTACCCTTTCCACTTCTCTCAGACAATCGCTTCCTAAGCCATCCGACTCTGCTGCTGTTACCACTTCTGCCACACCATCAATGAATAGGATTCAGATGGGTGCGAATGGAGATTGGGTGTCTAGCAGAGCTAGTGGTGGCAGTTTCGTGAATTACTTGCCACAGGACGAGGCCGTTGCTACTGGTCTTCGTGCCGAAGAAGGAGCATTGGATCCGGTGGAATCTCAAAGAGTCGTAGACCTTTTGAACAGAGAGTTGTCTCGGCTGCTCAAGTTGAGTGCTAAAGAGTTTTGGAGAGAAGGTATTTGGAATACGTTTCTTAGCACGTGCTTCTCAAATTAGTCGCCTTTCTGATTCAGTAATAATTAACAGAATTTGTGGGCATGTGTTTTCTGATTCTGCTATTGATTGGTATCATATGCTTATACTGAGTATACTTTGATGGTATTAAGGAAACAATGGTAAAGGAGTGTCTCCTTATATCCTTCCTTAAAAGTGCTCCATAGGTGGTGCTTGTCTCTTGTAGGATGCCGTAACTCTTGTTATCCGATCATGATGTATTGATAATCGTCCGCCTATTGACTGATTCTTCTGCTCCTTTTCTCGTATTCCTTACAGTGGCTATGGATACTTCCTTGCATGAATTTCTCGATAGCTTCCTAAAATTTAGGAGTAGATGGTATGATTTTCCACATCGTGGAGCAAATGGAATAGTCGCAGGGGTTATAGTTGGAGAATATGAATTAAGCCGCCGTGTTTTCATGGTATTATATCGCATGTAAGTTCTACTACGAAATACCAAGTTTTATTCACATTGAACATTATTGCAAAACTGAATGACTAACAGCAGATTTTTTCCCCCTAAAACCTTCTTCCTGCAGGTCTTCCAATAGGGATCCTGGCGCACGAGCTGCTGATAGCCTCAGTTTAAAAGATCATGGAGGTAATTTCACTCTTTATGTCTATTTTAACATGGCCTTGAACAGCTATACAGTTCAGAAAAGTAATTTATTTTTTAGTGACTATAAACGCTATCTATAAATTGTTTACCATATCACTATGTTATTCAGTTATGGGACTATTTTAAATCCAGCCTTAGTATTTGTTTCGACAACAAATCCAATCTGATGAAAGCAAGAAGAGTTCAGCTGATTATATTACATATGAAAAATAAGATAAAGTTATTGGAGGCCAAAACGAGCATAGCTCACTTGGCATAGCAATCAAGATGTCTGTGTTTCGAATCTCCCTCCCCTTATTGTACTAAAAAAAAATACTTTGTACTTTGTGTAAAAAATACTAAAAAAAAAAAAGATAAGTTATTGGAGAAGAAAAAAAAAATGAAGGAAATGAAGGGTCCTATGAGAAGTATTTTGAAATTTAGTGCTCCGGAGCAGATTTGTTGTTACTTATTTCTACCTTGTTTATGATATTAATACACTAAGGTGATACGGGTGATGGGACATCTCTTCCCCATCGGTTTTGCCAATAACCATGAACATCATGTGTACAAAGAATCTGACACTTCTTTAAAAGTATCGATAGCCACTAGGTGCATCTTAGTTGTATTGCTCAGTGTCAAGTAAGTCAACCTCACTTTAGGCATGTATCTGGTAACCTTGTGCTTACGAAGTCACTCAAATGATGAAGGATGTTCCTTCATTTAAACCCTTCTAACTTCTGAGATTTGTTTACATAAGTGTTTTTCTCTAAGATCTTTCTTTCAATGTGGTCCATGGTTTTCCTTTTCAGTCACTCTAATACTTTGTTATTATTATTATTTATTTTATTAGTGCTCTTAGTCTTCTCTAATGCTTTTTTTTTTTCATTGTGCACCTCACCTTATTTGACCTGTGATGTCACCTGGTGTCCAGGCTCGAAGGCCCTCTGGGTCTTGAGGAAAATTATGGGTCCTGTTACGGACTTTGAAACTGCTGATACCTTTTGGCTATGATCAGCAACTCAAACTTTTAGTTTGCTTGATAATTAGAGATGAGCTAGATGAAATATGATGCACCTGTTATAGACCTGCTTCTGCTGTTAAGGTAGCCAGCTGACTGTTGGTGCATGTTTATACAAATACTAACAGTTTGTTGGAAGAATCACGTGGACCTTTTTTAAATAATTAGTCTGATCAAGAGGATATATTATTTTGAAGAACTTCAAATGTGTCTTAGGATCATTATCTGGAGAGTGAAACTGAGTTTATTTCAATTTGGTGATAGTGGTGCCCTGTTGTTCACTAATTTTTTATGTAGTCCTTCTGCAGGGAAAGAAGTTGCTTGATCTTCCAAAGTTACTTGATATATGTGCTATATATAGTCATGAGAATGAAGATCTAACTAGAATACTGGTAATCATCTTGCTTAGTAGGTCCTATTGGTTCTCATCCTGTAAATGATCATATGATGCCTCCAAAGTCTTGTACTCTGCTGCTTCAGATGCTTAAACTTTTGGATAATTAAAGGTCAAACTAGTTCTCAAAGTAATTCACATTTATATGGATGCAGGTGTGGATTTTTTAGATGTTATAGTGGACCATTTATCTCTAGCAGATGTCACAATGATTTTGGAAGTTTATTAGATTATTATAGCACTCTTCAGGAAAGAGATAATTACAACAAGAAAACAGATGAGTAATTGTTTACGGAACCAACACTGGAAATTGAGAACAGGCTGCAATGCCTATACAACCTTTCTGTCTTTCTGTCCGCTGATTGATTTCGATTGTAAAAATTGTGTGTATTTATATTTTAAATTATTATATAGTTTACTGTTGCTTTAGCTGCTGATTATTTCGGTAAGGGAATATATAAAAAAAGGAGGGGGGTGGGGGGGGGATGGGATAAAAAGATAGAGAATAGAAATTTTAAGCTGATTTTAACGGAATGGAATATGTTATGCTTCTATTTAAGTTGATTGAAATTTCAGAGACAGCCTTGGGATTTTCCAGGTCAAAAATGTTTTAAAATCTCAGCATAATATTCTCAGACGTTAAAAGAAACAAGGAGACTGGAAGTTTTTAGCTGTTTTTAATGAAATGCTATATATTACTTCTATTTTTTACTCTTCTACTTTAAGTTGACATTTGAAATTGCCCTTTCACATTTTCCAGGTTGAGAATGCTATAAAATCTCAGCCTAGTATTCATGAAACTTTACCATCAGTTATATCTCACTTCCTCAGCATTGCCTCTATGATGCATCAAAGGTGCAACTCATCTCTTGAGGTATTTTTTTTTTTAATTTAATATGTCTGTATTGATATTTGATTGTGGATATTCCAGGAAATGTTATGTGATACCCTGTTACAGGCTTACAGCTAAAATTTGCGTGTGTGTGGTTGGTTTGTGGGGTGTTTGGGGTGGTGTGGGGGCTGGTTGATCTTTGGGGACTAAAACGTGCTAAAGTAAAGTGAAAGGTGGTTCATTTGGATGTATCCCAAGGGGAGTTTGAAGCCCTTGAGAAGATTTAAATCCAACCCCTTAAGAGCAGTGTGGCAATATGAAACAAGGAAACAAGGACAAAGAAAGAAAACGTGAAAGGGGATGATTAATTATTCACATGCCAAAACTCATCTCCTAGGCCCATTAGTCTGCAAAATGGAGTTATTAACTGAACACGAGCGACCAGAAGTTCAACTTCTCAACCTTGGTTAAAATTCTTGGCCTCAAGGAATACATAAAAAATAAAGACACAACATTACACAGACAAGCACATGTTTGAGGTTAAATCGCTCGTTGAGTGAATTGGCTATTTTCATTTGTGAGGGACCTTTGGTATGAAATGGCTGACACTGCCAAAGTATTGCCCAAAAAAGCACATGTTTCACTTTTCAGTCTCTTGCTCCACCACCCTGAATGGTTGTTGATCAATGTGTGTGTATGCCAGAGAACGATACTGTTTTCTGGGTTAAAAAATAAAGTCTACACCCACTCCATTATGGAATTCAATTGCTTTAGATAAGTTTCTGGTCTTTTTTTCTCCTGACAGTGTCAGAGTATAATTCTATGGAGTTCCATGTGCAAATTGTGATGTACAGACCTAGAATTGAACTTTATTCATTGAGGAAATTTCTCCATTTCTTTTATGCAGACTCTCTTCTCCTCGAGTAGCCATGGAGGAAGTGGGTACAGTAAGCTTCAAGCTGACTTCTTGGAGGTAGGTGAACTTGAACCGAGAGGAAATTGTTGTATATTAGATTGACGCTCTCCTCTGTGTGTAAATTTATGATCAAGAAGCTGAACCTTTATTTTATTTTCCTTCCAACATTCTTTGACACGAGCAGAAATCATTTCATCTGTGTCACTATGTATTGTACTTTAGCAGAAAAATGTCACTACGTATTGTACTTTATCAGAAAAATGTCACTACGTATTGTAGCAATCACTAACTTGGTTCTCTGGATAGGTGATGGATTTTATCAATGATGCAATTGTCACTCTGGACTCTTTCGTCACTGCATACAGACTGGCAGCTATATTCTTCTCCTCTGCTGTTGAAATAAGGTATTATATATTTGATAAAAGATTCTGGTTCTGGATTGTCAACGGTGAAGTTTGTAATTGAATTTGAATATGTCCTTCGCTCTCCCCCAAATTAATGATATTGCAGCTGCGGGAATGAGGATTTACTTGGAACTCTTGCAAGGTTGCATGATTTACTACTTCCATCTTTACAGCAGGGATTTCAAATTGTCCTTGTGCCCCAAGGAGATGAAATGATGTCTAATGTTGCAACAAGTTTGAAAATGCTAGCATTAAGAATTGTGAGTCTTGGTTGGAAACTGCTGGAAATCTGCTATCTAGGTGACGAAGTGTTTGGAAATGACGTCCCTGTTCCAGTCTCTATGAAGATGTTCCCTGCAACTGTTGAAGATCCCGTCATAAGAGCAGATATCTTGATTCAAACTTTGAGAGAAATCAATGGAATCTCACAACAGGCTTCGGATAAACAACTTGCTCAAACATTTCTTCAGCGTATGGAAAAGAACCACACCGTAATGAACAGAATCAACAGTTTACGAAACAATGGTAAGTTATCGTGATTGAGGTTGTATTTTTACTACATATAGGATAACTTAAGTTGATCAAACATTCATTAGTGCTTCAATATACAAGTAACTAAAAGTGTAACGTTATTGACAATTTATATTACTAATTATTCATGCTTGGAATAGTCGAGCGTTAGACCATAGAACGTCTTATGCATGGTATATGTTGGATTTAGTTCCAGTTGTCCTGTGAGATAAGAAAGATTAGAGTTCTTCCATCACGCCAGTTGCACAATCTCAATGGATTTTGGAAATAGAATAATTTTCAGTTTTCTGCTCAACACCTACACAAGGAATGACAACCACAAAAAGAAAAATCATGTAGATAGACATATTTCTGAAGAGAATTTTTAGTACTGACTAATCTCCTATTTTCTTTTCACGCTAGAAATAGCATTATGACATCCAGCCTATTTCTATGCCTACAGGATGGATATTTGTCGATGATGAACAATTTGATTATCTATCAACAATAGTTATGTATACCCCCACGTCTGATATTAAGGATCCATCTCTTTCTAAGGCCCCCGTGATGAGCCACATATCAGAAGTAGATGAGGATGCTGCAATGTTGGAGTCGAAAATCTGTCAAATAAAGGATCTTTTCCCTGAGTATGGCAGTGGGTTTCTAGCTGCATGTCTGGTAGCTTACAATCAGAACCCTGAAGAAGTGATTCAACGAATCCTTGAGGGAACTCTTCATTCTGATCTTCAGTCCTTGGACACTTCCTTAGAAACAATGCCAGTGCGCAATTCTAGTGCAACCGCTAATAATAGGAACGACAAAGGAAAAGGAAAACTGTTTGAGTCTTCAACAGTTGACTACACCGACCAAGTCTCTCGTGGTAAAGATTTACTGTCTGAAGGCCCCTCAGTTTCATCACCCTCTGTTGGCAGATTTGTTCGAAAGTCTAAAGATGACATGCCGTACTCAGAGACCCTTGATGATAGAAATGAAGCAGATCCAGTGAGGACTGCAGCTTTAATTTCTCAATATGAGTATGAAGATGAGTATGATGACTCTTTTGATGATCTTGGTATTAGCATAGCAGAGACAGCTACAGAAGATAATGAAGACTTGGTAAAGCTAAGTTCCCATTTAGGTAGCTCATCAAACTCAACAAATGGAAGTTCAGCACAAAATGCTCCCAACTCAAAGTGGGGATCTAGAAGAAAACCACAATACTACGTCAAGGATGGTAAGAATTATAGTTACAAAGTTGCAGGGTCGGTTGCAGTTGCCAATTCTGATGAGGCATCTTTAGTAACTCAAGCTCAGAAAGAACTCATTTATGGACTTGGACGTGGAGGCAACTTGCCTCTCGGGGCAGTAAAAAAGCTGACAGAGTCTGAGCAGGATAGCCAACCTGATGTTTCTGCAGTAGATCCAAGAGATAATGTACGGAAGTCTTGGGGCAGAGGAAGGAGGGAAAGTGGAACAGCTTTAGGCATTCCTGAAGGACAAGGTAAACAACCAAATGTGGCTGAGGTTTCAGACAGGGGAGGAAGAGGTGGCAACAGAGGCCGTGGAAGGAGAGGAGGGGGCGACCATCACAGGAAGGATAGAGCCATGAAAAAGCATTTTGCTGGATTGTCTGGTTTCTAAGTTAATAAGTCCGATCAACCAAATACAGATTTAAAATGGATCTGTTTGTTTTATCGAACACAGCTTCCCGAGTGATTGCATAGTTTCGACAACCTCCCTGTTAGTCGAATTGAACCTCCACAGCACAGCGTATTTCTCTGAAGAGAATATAGGTGACTGGCAAATTTTTTATAGTAATTTTGAAAATTATATTCATCTAAGATACTGTTGTAGCAGCGGATTAGAGGTAAACATGGAAAGGGAAGTTCAAGATAAGGGAGATTGAGGGCATTCTAGCCTCTCTGTAGCTTATATAGGGTCACTCTCTAAGCCTGTTAGAAATTTAATTTTGTAGCTCTGAATATTCAGCTGTACTCGGTCGCTTTTGTGGGTAACATGTGAATGCAATGTGGAAACATGAAGGAAAAAAGAAGTATTCTCATAACACTAAAGTAGAAGTGTCAAGTGTTGACACTTGACTGCACGAATTGGCAATGAGGAATGCTTTCCATGATAGGAACAAAATTTTCTTTTTTAATTACCTTCTTAAGAAAGAAAAACCCAAAACAAAAAATATTTTTAGTTCATAACTTCTCCTAATTTGAAAATGATACATTTAGTCTTAAATTTTAAATTTGGTTTCAATTTAACCTCTATTAATTATTTAGACTCTTAAATTTGATTTTTTTTATAAGTACTCACTATAAATACACTATAAATACTCACTTTCAATTAATATTAATGCCTATAAATTAATTTAAAATAATTATAAAATGTAATTTTAAACGTAATGGTAATAAAAAATAGTAAAACTTAATTAATAATCGAAATCTAAAAATCAAATTGAATCAGAACTAAGCTCAAAACTGAAAGGCCAAATCTATAATCTTTAGACCCAAAGGCACAGAAAGATTAAAAACAAAATAAAAAACAAAAAAATGAACTTTTCCAAATCGGTCACGATCAGCTAAATGCGAAACTAGAGAAACAGAAACGGAAATGGAATTAATACGACTTAAAACAATGCTTGTATAGGAACATGTTCGATTAGTTATAATCAAAGGGCTTCTTTAACATGGCAATAACCTCTGGCCCAAAATTTATGAGATAAATCTATCGTCCAATAATAGTAAATTACGTACTAAATCGAAATTAACTGTGAATCGTCAGCACTTATGAAGTGAGGGTACAGCATGATTCGAGATTAACAGCCCGAATTATGAACTGCGAGTAATGATGGTTCCTACTATTTTACAATCTCTGAAATATAATAATAATAGACCAACAGAAACGTGGAGGCTCGCACCAGCCTTTAACAGCACCTCCTCAATATCTAATTCAAGTCGACAATTAAATAAATTCTACATCTCTCACTCGCCCACGTTTACAGCATAGTGTCCAATGTTTCTCCCCTGCAAACATAAAAGCAAACGGATTATCCAAGCACAAAAGACATAATAATTCTATTTAAGAAGATGAGAGTTCAAACAATGTCCAAACCTATTAACTCTAGTTTTAGGCATAGATTGTGTTCCAAGAGGGCAACCAGTACATAAGATAGTATCCTCTTAGCATAATCATAAATTCCTCCGATCAGAGGAACTAAGAAGGAAAAAAATGGTTTCCTATTCTAGTAATGTGAAGAAACTACCTCAGCTAACATTCGCTGCTTGTTCAAGTGCTGAGTCCTTGCCTTATTGGCAATTGAATTTGGTGACTTAAACATCCTCTGTAATTAAAAAAAAAACGCTAATTAAAAGAGAGAAAAGAGTCATCTTTCCAACCTAATCAAAGACAATTAATACAAAAAAAAGATTGTCATACGCAAGGAATAGAAATTATATCATTCGATAGAACACGTTCAACTGAAAAATAAATAAATAAAATAATTAATAATCATAGTGTTCCACTAACCTTTTCCGCAGTTGATATTCGATGTTCGCTGTCCAAGAGAAACTTTTTCTTCGGAGTGAACCCAAAGACATCATGAAGGAATTCATTCTCCTAAAACAGAAAAAAAAAATAAAATAAATAAGGAGAATATTAGGAAGATAGAAGTCCAGCAGTAATACCCGCAAACTAAGAATAAATTGACCTTGTAAAGTAAAACGTGTGTTGGTACACAAAAGGCAAAGAGACTAACCTGCATGTGCCTAACAAACCCTCCTCCAAGAAAGCGTTTTAAGAAGTTCAACTGTAAAAATTTAGAAATTTAGTGAAACAAAATGAAAGAAGAATTGTACTATTCTCAGGCAACAAAAAGATGAGGGAACCTGAATCAGTTGAGTCCATGTTGAAGTCTGCAACAGATCTCCACCAATCTTAATTGAAGTTTCAGGACAATAACCATCCTAACATTACAGAACAGATAATCAAATAAGCCTAAAAAGAAAAGGACATGAAAATCAACAAAAGAAATGACCTATGTGTACCTCTAAAAACTCCAAAATATCTCGAAATGTATTCCGCTGGGAGTTGAGATCTTTCTTAGCAGAACCCTTCCCACCAGCTTCCATCGAGAGGTTTTTTACTTGATTCAAAATTTTTCCCTTCAGTCCCTGTATATGTATAAACCATTCCCGCGGTTTACTTGCCTCTAGGGCGGAGCCATCAGTTGATCCTTTAGTTTCAGCAGAAAACTTCTCCAAAACGCCTATCTCAAAAATCAATGCCAGTGCTTCACCAGCAGCAATGCGTACAGCACGGTCATCCTTGTCCAGAAGACTTGATAAATATGATATTGATCTGTATATTTGCAGTATAATAATTTCCTTTAATCAACAATTCAACATACATATGATGGTGCCATTAGTCATACATCTGGTGCCAAAATTTTAATTTCCGCTTCTTTATATAGAAGGAAAATTCAAAACTACAATTTGTTAGTAAGGATCTTCCCCACATTCATTTGGTTTCTTACTTTATAACCTTTGATGTTCTCTTTGGAAAGAGAGTTTGCCCCATCAAGGGGACAAAATCACATCCAAGGACTAAAATATTGATGCCGATCTCAATATCAACATTTCAATTCGCCGAATATATCGAAATCGACGAATATTTCTATAAATAAAAAAGATCATAAAAATTATTAAAATTAATAGTTAAGTTGTTTTTACATCCAAACTAAGTTATAGATTTTGTTATTACTATACATCTTCATATTGAGACTAATGGATGATTTTTTTAATGTTTTATAGGTACTTATAAAAAATAAGGAAAACAGTGATTAATCCTTAATATTGATGTCAAATGCTCCAAATTTATGGATATTGACATATCAATGGATATTTTATCCTTGATCACATCATAATGTCAGATAACAAAAAAAACATAGTACATTTTCATACAAGGTGAACATTTCTTTACGTATTTTTTTACCAAATTTTTATAAAACTGTGAACATTTCTTTGCATGTTTATTTACCATATTAACACAATCAACCCCAATGCTGTCCTCATTCCAACCACCTAAAAATTCATTGAGATGGTGTTATTTCATACCTAGACATGCAAATTATGACATCAACCCATTAACAATCACACTCAGATCAAATAGCAAAAGATTCCGGTTTCTTAGCAAGAATAAAGGATAAAAAAAGAACAAAATAGTAAATTAATAGGAAAAGGAGGAAGCTGCATAATAAAAGTTTACTAACTCTTGCCAATCTTTGGAATTAAGTTTCAACCCCTCCATAGTTGTAAGGACAAAGGACCATGAAGACACCATAGCTGTTATGATAGCTGCCGATTGCCTGACTGCAACTACCTATGAAATTTGAAGAGCAGACAACAAACCAACAACATTAAAAATAGACATCTACATATTTTAAGCCAAAAATGTTTATGAAATTTTAATATCGGATTTAATAAATTTTCATAACTCTAAACAGAGAATAAAGAAGGGGGGAGGACAAAATGATAAAAAGGGAAGGACATAAGGGCATACATTTTGTCCTAGTTTGGGAATGACAACTTGCCACATGAGCTGCAATGACCGTTCAATTTCCTCCACGTCATTTCCACCAACAAAAGTGATAACTGCCAAGCATTCGAGCAGCTGCAGAAAATTGATCATCCCAGGCAAATCAGTCAAATGAAAATCATCAAGTTATTTTGAATTTAAACTTCAGGTTACAAATATTATATCAAATACCGATATCTTTGAGGACTCTGAGCCAGATCTAAGAGCTTGAGAAATTGAGGGAAATGATTCTGACAATATTTCCCGAGCATTGTCACCCTCACCCACAGTTAAAGCCAACAATCCTACAAATTATATATGATCATATAATTAATTGGCATATGGATACATAGTAATTGAGAAGACGAACGTTATCAAACACCTACCAATTGCACGAGAAGCCAAGGATATTTCCTTGCTGGAACCCTTTTTGATAGAATTCAGACATTGATGAAGCAGAGTAGCAAATCTGGCCAAAGGAAGAAGAAATGCAATCAATCAGCATGCATATGCTTTTTTCTTTTTCCTTTTTTTTTTCCCCAATAGGACCTACCATATGTCTATTAGATGGATGATTGCATCGAAGTTGCATAATATAAAAAGAGGGGAATTTAGTTTCAGTTTCTTACATTATATTTGGCTATAGATTTAATTTGATCGAACTGCCCAAAATGATGAAATGGTAAAATGATAATTTAATGGCTAAATTATAGGTACTGGGAGATATTTGACTTGAAGATTGTCAATCTTTAATATAAAATTGCCATTGTCACCAAACTGTCATGTTTATGGCAATAAAATTGAGCTCATGGTAATTGTAGGTCCATCTGTTAGTTGGTTTCCCTGAAAAATATTCTAATTTAAGTACAAAGGTGAAAACGATTTCTTCCCGAGACAAAATCTCTCACATAAATGAAATCTCTCTCTTTTTTCTTCTCCCACTTTGAGCAGTTCTATACTATTGCAGCAAGACTACATTCTGCTCAATCCGCAAAACTGATTACATTCAACCAAGAAAGTGAATGAAGCCGCGATCATTCACTCTTAGGAACAGTACCCGAGAAAAATCAAAGGAGACCGTGACAAGCTATAAACAAGAAAAACAGATTGAAAGAGTTGAAGCCTGTGCTTAAAAGAAGTAACATTTGCACAAAGAGAGTACGTGAAGGAGCGCTTACTTCTTTTCCACAAATTGATGTTGCAAATTGTTGCTGAGATTTTCTATAATCGATGCCAGCGCTTTCTCTCTCGTGGAACCCCTACATTGCAGAAGTAAACATACTTGATCCTAATTTCAGAACTACATAAGATCTTTTATTTTATTTTTTTTCTAAAAGTACAATGGGGCAACAGCTGTGGCTACTAATGACAAGACAAATTGCATCGATTTTCATTCTCGGAGTAAAAACAATTAGTACGAAGAATCGTTCAAGAACTGAAAGAATACCTCTTCTCATATAAAGCATCAAGAGCTTGATCAAGTAAAGTATCTTTGTCAAATTGAAAATCCTCAATCCCTACAACAGACATACGATCCGACCGCATAGTCGATGAAGAACTCACACTACTATCATCATCACTATCCACCGTTGGAGAATTTTTAGTTTTACCTGTCAATACGAGACAACAACAATTCCAAACCCTTGCAATTAACAATTTACACGGTGAAACATCAAAACTTCGTCGAGGCAGTCACATAAAGATCCGATGCTACAATCGTTGAGACAGCACAATATTCCAGAATAACAATCCACACAGTCAAACAAACAGAAACATTTCAGGACGAAAAGTCAAACCATATATAGATGATGAAAAAGGAACAAGAATCTAGAGAAATTTCGTTAATAAAAGAAAACAGCATAAAAAGCAGCCTCGATTATCAATCAAACTACCGAAAAGAAAGAAAAGAAAACTCACGTCTTCCCATTTGTACAGATCACGGTGGCTCCTCCCTTGAATAGACGTCAATTAGAACTACAAGGGTGCGTAAAAATCTGAGAACGAAAAAGTTTCGGAGAAAAAAGATGAACAGAATCTAATGGAATTGAAACGAGAATCGAGCAAGACTTGGATGAATTGAAGGAAAACCTCGCCATCAAAATTCTCGAATATAGGGAAGAATGAAGAAAGGAAAGTTTCTGAGAGAAACAAATTAGGGGTTTTATAGAAATATGAAAGAAAAGAAAATAACCTATCAGGTCCAGGACCTTTAAAACGCTCAACGGTGCCAAAGGGGATTTCGTTTGTGCCCTGGTTATAACAAAAAAGGAATTATTCAATTCGTATGGTAACGAATATTCGACCAAGCCTGTGGTTGCCTGTAGATGATGACGTGGATTGAATAATCACCGTCGGATGCATGGAAGCGTTTGTGACTACTTTGCGAATTGGGAGGACCCACAGAAGGAGATAAGTCGGCGCCGCGTGGGGATGGACACGTGGCAGATGGCTTTGAGTAGGAAGAACACGTGCGTTTGGTAATAGACGCGTGAGGGATACGCTGTTGTATGGAGTGAGGATCACGTGCTGTACTGCCCTGTGGCCGTGCCGTCCGTGAGGGATACGATACGCTGGAGACGATTGTTTCGGAAAGGTGGGAAATTGCCGCTATATTGCAGGATTCGGATTTCGACCCCAAAATTTACAGCCCAAGATAATCGGCTTCAATTTCTCTACAAAATAGTTTTGGGCCTCAATCATCTCAGTCTCAGGCCCAGTTTTAGCATTCGGGCTCGAGCCTATAGCGGACTGTTCAATTTCAGTTTGGGCCCAGAAGACTTCGGCTCAGAAATTGGGATGCGGCAGATTGGATCTTCCTTTTATTAGGCGACCTTTTATTTGTTTTTATTTTTTAAATATCAATTAGGGAAATTTTTAAAATGTATGAAACTTCTATAAATGTATCAATTTATACCCTTCATTATATTTCGTTTGAAAAAATCTTGTGTAAAACTTATAATTTTATCAATTAAACTTGTAAACTTTCATAAATAAATCAATTTGGACTCTTAGATGTACTTTTATTTGAAAATTGTCCATTTTGTTAAACCGACATTTGAAAAAGTCTATACAAGTTTGATAATTAATGCTTTGATGATTTCAAAGGTAATCATCATCAAGGTTCTAAATTGATTGACTTAAAAAAATTTAGGAGTATAGTTGGCTCAAATTATAAGTTTCACACGATATTTGGTCGATCGAATGTGGATGAGAGTGTAAATTGATGCATTTATGAAAGTTTAGAGTTTAAATTGATACCGTTTAGTATTTTGATAGACACCCGCTCCTCCCAAAATTTAGGGGTATAAATTGTTATTTACCTTTTTCGTTATACAATATAACGGGAGAGAGAATTGAATCTTTGACTTCGAGATTGAGCGTTCTTTCACATAGTTGATTATTTTAATTATATAATACAATAATTTTATTCAGTGAATCATATTTGTAAACATATTTCTTACCATACGTGAGAGGAGGAGGTTCGAACTTTTTAACATTTTGGTCAAGAGGCAATAACTTAATAATAGATAATATATTTTATTTCATGCGATAATTATCAATCTATATAATTGTAATGGTGGTGGACATATATTTTAATTTATGATAATCATTAATTAATAATTACTTATGAACTTAGATTAGATAGTGATTGGTATATTCCCTATCGTTTTCTGGCTTTCATTTATATGTATACGTGTATTATATATTAATAATTAGTTAGATTTGAAGTGACCTCCCATGTTATTAATCATTATGGATAGAAAATATAGAACGTTAGTTTTGAAAAAGAAATTTAAATATAGGATAAGTAACAAAAAGAAGTATATGATATAAAATATGCCACTAATAATGGTTGATATAAATCACACATTCGTTCTGTCATTTTTCGTTATTGTTCTCTTTCCCCCCTTACCCATCTCATTTTTAAATCAAAATCTAAACTAACCCCAGAAATATTGACATAACCAAATTTGTGGGAAGGAGCGAGGGAATATTTGGATTAAAGTGAGAGAAAAAAAAAGAGAGGAAAATAAGGAAAATAAGAAAATGCTATTTTTTTATTTTTTATTTTTTGAAATTATGAATCCATGATTGAACATTAAAACATGGAGAGAAATGGGCAAGCTGTGTATAATACACATCATCTTTATTCTCTATGCTGCTAGACCTTGTGGTTGCTTATATTGATGTGTGTCATCTGCTTGTCACATACCACTTGTATTTATCAAAAATAACCAAACCAAACAAGGCAACGAGCAATAGTAAAATGGGCCATAGAAGCCCAATTGCCTCAACTTTACGTTTTAAATGGGAATTCCAATTCAAAATTAGGAGGCCCTCCATGTGCAGCACACTTCCCGGTGTATGTCCCGGATCGGGGAAGAAACAATAGACCGACCGATCTGCAGGGCGCAGGCGCAGGCGCAGGCCAGTCAAACCCTCGGAATTTGACTCATCGGCCATGTCAGAGTCCGAGCCCAGGTGGGGGCGCAGAACCATAAATAGAACTACTAAACCGTTTTCTATTAATGTGCGTTATAACTTAACTTACTTTTACTGACAAACCCACATCGCTTTTCATTCTTCTCTCTCACCGACATCCACCTAATCCCCACCAGTATTCCATTGATTTTGTTTCCACTTAATTTTCAATTTTTTTTTTTTTTTTTTTTTTAAAAAATTTTTTTTACTCACATGGGAAGTGGCAGAGAAATGGAGAGCGGAAGTGATTGATTGTGAAAGATGGAAGAATTCTCTCTATTTTCCTTCAGGGTGTAACCATTTTTGGACCCCTTAATTATAAGCATCATTATTACAAATAATCATATGTGGAGAGTTTTGCATAAGGAAGCACGCGGTTGCTGAATAACAAGGGCGCAAAGGCAGAGCCATGGGCTTTGGGTTACCTGAAACTCGATTGGCCGTTTGATTATTATTACCATCTTTTCATGAATCGAAGGATTTTTTTTTCTTCTTTTCTGTATGTGGTTATTATTGAAGTTCTCAATAAATTATTTTGTGGCAATTCCCTGTCGTTTTGCTTCCTCTAGTTTCACTCCTGTCATTCCAATCAAATTGTTTCCCTTTTTATATATGAAAATGACATTGTCGAAAAGAGAGAGACTTCGAATGTAATTCTAGCCTATAATTCATTGAAAGACATGTTAATTGTCTCATCATTAAGCTAAGCTACTTTCAAGTTTTCTTAAACTATATAGTCTTTTGCACTCGTGTTTCTCTTTTATATTATTGTAAATTAAAATTAAATGAAAAATCATCACATTTGACTATTTAATTATTATTTATGAATGTCAAAGTGATATATAGATTTATTAGCGACTAATAAATTTGTGATTCAAATATTCTATCCTATCATTTATTTGAAGTATTTTTCTATTCCATTTCAATACAATGCCAGGTAATTAATTAGACAATATTAGTCTGCAATTTTTAGAAGAATATTTAACTTAGTAATAAATATTAGAATCAAATTCTAAATTTTATATGAAAATGTTGAGTGCGTTTTTATTCTTATTTATATTTTTACAATAAATTTTATATGAACTTTGAAAATGTTGAAAGAGTTTAATTATAAAAACGAATGGTAAAAAATTATATCTATACGGGATAGAAGCTGATAAGAAAATAATTGGTAATAATTAGCTAAAACATTAAATGGGTTACTTCCATGCTAAGCTTCCAATTAGAGTTGAAGAGATGCAACTTTTAAAGCTCAAAGAGGCACCTTTTCATCTAAGAATCACAATGAATCTTAAAATTCAGATTCATCCACATATTTAATGTTCTATGTATTTATTTAATTTCATGCATTTATATTTATTAAGGTAGTTGAAAAGGTTTAGATGAATTTAGACAATTTAGTGAAAGGTTGTGTCCTTTCACAGTGTCTTTTCAATTAGTTTAAATAGGGCTGTAATTCCAACATTTTAAAAGACAAGACTTTGAATTTGAATGATTTTTTTCATAGAGTAAATCTCTCAAGCTTCTATGCTTTCTTTGTATTCTTGTATTTAGAATGCATGTTTAGAACTTTCAATCTAGTTTGATCAATTAGATTGTGGAGAGTTCGAAATGTTGAAGTTAGGAACAAGTTCTCCTTTCTTCTTGATCTTTGATCAATCTTCCAAAGCCAAATCTGTTTAGCTTTCTTTGGGTTATTATCAATTCGTTAATTGGAGTTATTCTTATTACTGTTGTGGGGGTTCACCTTGTTTAAGGGGGTTCTCAAACATGATTGAGATAGTTCCCTTTATCATTTACACTTATTTGTTTTAAGATCAATTTATCCAGGTCCATTTTGCATGATTTTGTATGTTAAATGATGTTAAAAACTAATATAAAAAAGTTAAAAAGAATTCAACACTTCATAGAATTTTTTAAGAGGCGCTTGATTGATTTTTTTTCTTCTCTTGAGTAGTTATAACTTTTAAAATAGATACTTTATTTAAATAGATAATTTTTAAAAATATAAAAATAAAGAAAATTATTTACACAAAATAGCAAAATTTTTATATAGTTGTGCTAGATGCTGATAGAAGTCTATCACTGATAGATGCCGATAAAAGCTGATAAAAGTCTATCAATGTCTATCAATATTTTTTTTTTGCTATTTTCTGTAAATAGTTTGACATTTTTGGTAAAAATTTTTTTATTTAAATTAAAAAAAAAATACTGAAATTTTTTATATACATTATATGTGTTGCAATAAAAGTAAAAATAACATCAGACCATTGAAAAGATTTGTTTACCCTACCTTTTTCACAGACAAGACCAGTCAAATTATTCTTTATACCATGTAAAGTCCCTTCTTTTTCTAACATAGTCAAGGTTTCATTTTTATGTAACTCTCACAACGTCAAATCAAATTATATGTGGTATTCAATGTTTGTGAACGATATATGAAAAATAAATAATAATACAAAAAAAATTGATTGGCCAACAATATAAGCATAGCTAGCTCATTGATACTCAACACATATTCCCCTTTCTTTGAAGATACCATCACCCAAAAACTAAAATTTGTAAATGGATGACAATTGATCACTTGTCATTTGATAACATTTCTATTTTTTTATTCCCTTTTCTAGTTTCACGTGTTTCTAAAAGAGAAAAAAATTTAGGCGCAAATCATCTATTATGCAACTTCTATTTTAATCAATTAAAAATTGCTACGTGACAATTTATTTTTTTTAAAAAAAAATTATTTTGTTGTGTGTAGAGGAAACTCTTCTAAAAATAGGAGAGTTTGGAATATGAGAAATTGCAAAATATATATATGGATAGAGTCATTTCAATGCAGTGGTGAGAGGAAACAAATTGCATGTGAAATTGGCATATGATTTAAGTGTGTTGAGCAGTGGCAGCCAAAGTGTGGTATATATGTGGTTGTGATTTTATGAGGAAGCCATTAGCTGGCTGTTGCAGTTTGTAGTACCTACCTCTAATTCTCTATATGGCTCAAGAGTGATTACCCCTCCTCACTTTCAACTTTCATTCATCATTCCTTACCAAAATTAAAGCAGCTTCCTGCCTTGTTCTCCTCTTTGTTAAGGACACTCACATTTCCATTTCCTATACGCAATTTTAATAATATCGGACACAACTTTAGAATCATTAGGTAATGTGTTTGTATCATAAATGTCGGTTGATTTAACATAATGCAAATGATATAGAATACATTATAATATAGGTAATTGTAATGAGTAGCAATATTAGAGATAATAACCAAGTGTATAGCAACATTTTTTAAAAAATTTGCTATATTTGCAATTTTTAAAAAATGTTGCCATATATGCTAATCTTTTGAATTTGATTGTTATATTTGCAACTGTTTTTTATAACATACTCTATTAACAATGAGTCAAACTCATTTATTATATATGACTATTTTTTCTATTTTTTTTATAGTTTGTATTTCACATCATATCAAAGTATATCAGTTATTAATCGATTTATGTTAGTATGTGCATGACATATATGAATAGACTATAATTCTAATTCTAGTTTATTTATAGATGGTAGGGAAACTTTTTGAAGTTTAAGGCTCAATGAATACTATTGTAAAAAGGTTAAGGTTTGAAGAACCAAATAAAATTTTATTGTAATTAATTAATTGTACTACTCTCTTAATAAAAAAGGATAAAAGATCTCATAACTCGAGATTAAGAGACAGAGAAAAAAAAAAGGGCTAATGATAACAAAGGCACAAAACATGATCTAGAGATAGAAATTAAAGCTAACTAAGTTACAAGTTTTAGTTATTAAACTTTTAAATTTATGTCTATTATTTAGCCCCTTACATACTATCAAATACTTTAAATATTAACTAATCTATTAAATAATAAAATTAAATTTTAGGTTTAATAAGATCCTGAACTTTCAATATTATGTCACAAAATTAAATATAAGGTCAAAGAACTATTGGACACACTATCAAAAAGTTTAATGTTCTATTTGAAACAAATTAAAATTAAAAATTTAAGGACGTGTTTGACACTTTTTAAAACTCAGATACCTACTGTATAAAAAAAAATTAAAAATTCAAGATCCAATTACATGTTTTTAAAATCTTATGAACCATAAACAAGAAATCTAAAAATTCAAAATTGAACTTGTATTTTAACTATAAAAATAAAATATTAAATAAGGATATATATTCATATATAGTAACTTTCTAAAAATTATTATACATATGTGAGTAGTTTAAATGGAGTTGGACAGCTAAGAAAAGAGATGCCTAAATGGGAAGGGGTTGATAATTTTTGCATTCCATTAAGTTGAGACACAATAATACCAATGGGGAGCCTTTGCCTCGCGGAAGGGGAAAAGGCCCAAAAGAAACAGCCTTATCTCATTTTGTGGAATAAGGCTCATCTAATATATTCACTGTCCTGTCCATGTTATATAGAAATTTAAGAATATAAATTGAATATAGTTTAATTTATGAGTGTTTATTTTTTAAAAGAAAAAATCATTTTTAAAAAATTGGGTCATTTGATAACCACTCAAAATAGTGAAGGTGTGAAATAAGTTTATCTGAGAAAAAAACACTTGAAATTAACTTTGTGAATAAGCAATTTTAAAGAAATGTTTGTGACGCTGAGTTGATTATTATAGTCGGTGGTTATAATAGTCTGTGTTTGGGGTATTTACTATTTTAGTTTAAGTTAATGAGGATGAAAGAGGATGTAACAAAGAGGAGTTTGAAATAGTAATATCGTAATTAATTGTAGATTATAATAGTTGGAAATACCAACTATTATAATTGGAGCCCAAAACATGAAGTGTGTTATAATAGCCTACTCCACTCACTTGAAGTTAGGGACCCAAAAACTCCTAAGGAGTCAATGATTAATCTTTCTCCAATTTTCCTAATATATAAAATTACCAAAATATCCTCCACTACCTTCTCCATGCTTTTCCACTATGGTTGTGTCGACTACCACACTCACCGTCGGCGGCCAGTCACCTCTAACAATTATCACCCTAGCCAACCTACTTTGGCAAAAATCGCCGCAAGCAACTATTGCAATTGTCTAACTCTATTGATTATCATCACTAACCATCTCTTCAATCATTAGTTCTGGCGATCAATTCTAACGACGACTATCTCCCACAACCAACTTTCGTAATGACTCTTTGAATTTGAATTAAAAAGAAAACCCAATTAAAATTACTACTCAATAACCAATTTGGCAGCTATATAATATATAGTGCTTTATATATATATATTTTAGATGTTTTATTACGTTATTGAGCATTCAATAAAGAAGAAGAAAAATTGCTTTACCCTCAAATTTATTTTATAATTTCTATATAAACCTTGCATGAGAAATGCTTATATCTTATTCAACATTCATCAACTCTTGAATTACTTGAATTAATTTTTTTTAAAGGAAGAAATAAATCCTGTATTAGATTTAGAAATAAATAGACTGATATTTACTTTAAATATATAATAAAAATCTATAACAAGGGCCATACTGTTTAGTTATAAAAGCACGAGAATAAAGTTAATACCCAAACAGTCATATTTTCAAATTTGTATTTTGATAAGCCTTTAAATTTAAAAAAATGCACAAGAAGTCTATAAACTTTTAATTTTGTGTCCAATACTAATAAATATCTCGATCTTAAAGGTTTCTAACGAGCAGTCCTTACCTATTCCATTTTCTAAAATTAACAATTTTATTAGACATCAAATTGGATCCTGAACTTTATATAATATGTCGAATAATTTTATGAACCAAAAGAAGAACAAATTGAATGTCTTTGATACATTAGATATAAAATTAAAACTTTTTAAAATTTTAGGTAAATTAGAAACAAAGATCATTAACTTACTCGACACATTTTAAAAAATCATAAATTGAAAGTTAATTAATCTATTTATCTTATAATTTTTTTCTTTTTTTTTTGATAATATATGGAGTGAAGAAATCAAAGTTATAACTTCGAAGTTGATAATACAAATACTATGTTAATTAAATTATAGTTATTTTGATTTTTATGTTATATTTAAACATGGTTTGAAACTTTTAAATTTATTATAGGAAAAAGTAGATGACAAGGGACAAAAAGCAATGGAATGGATTAAAAATTTGAATTTGGGTGGGTAGCAAATGCCAAATGGGTATCATTCAGGCTCGTGGGCCATCTTTGGAGTTATCCAATGATATTCGTTGTTCAGTCAGAACTATTTTGGGATGGGATCTTCTTAATTTCTTCTCATTAAATTATTATCTGGAATTGAATTACAAATTTTGTCAACTTTTAAGTTTATACTTACTAAATGAAATCTCTAGATTTTTAAATATGTTTAGACATATTTTCAACTTTGAATTTTGTGTCGAAATCCATCAACTTAAAAAATATATATTTAATACCTTAAATTTTTAATGTCGTATTGAATAAGTTTTGGAATCCTCAATTTTGTATCTCATACATATTTAATTTATTCACCATTTTTTATAATGCACAAGCCAACTAATACGTAAAATAAATTTTATTAGATATATAGTTCAATTTTATGTATAATAAATTAGTTAATTTTAGGTCTTTATATAGCATTACAAAGTTATTAGATACAAGTTAAAGAGAGTATAGCTCAACTAAGATCTAAATTTATTAATAACCACGAAGTTGGTGGTTCGAATCCCCCAACCCCTAATGTACTAAAAAAAATGATTAGATACAAAATTAAAAGTTTAATGATATAGAACTCATTTAATCATATAATGTTGGAATGTCTTAAATTTGTTGTATGACAGCTTCAAACAAATTCATATTTGACATATTTAAATTTTTTTTATGATTATTTACGATTATGGCATGAGAGTTTAGAGAAGTGTGCAAAATAAATTCTCTAATCCGCGCCACTAATCTATATTATGTAACATTCTCTTTAATAAAATTGTGGTTGTAGCTAACCCACTAACAACTACATAAATATGTGTCGATTCTTTTCTATTTTATATAAAAAATTTTTTTGATGAAGTTAAAATTTCAATATTTATTTCAATATTAAATTTAAGTTACACATTTCTATTTCTAATTTAAGAATATGAATTGGATTTTTTTTTTTTTATAGTTTCTCAACCTGTCTTAAAATAAGTTAATAAAAAAAAAATTAAAAAAAATAAAAGTTTACTTATTTAGAGTTTAACGTTAATATTCTATCTTCAACATGTAAAATCAAATTCCTTCAAAATAAAATTTTTAAAAAAATGTAAAATTAAATGTACTTTCCAGTTTCCAGAGATGAACATAAAAGATGTAATTTTTTTTAAAGCGATAAAAGATGTAAAATTGAAAGTAAGTAAATCTAAAAAATAAATAAATAAAAATAATGATAAATTAAAAGGAAAAAGAGAGAGAAAGATGACCATATAAAAAAGAATCTCATAAGCTGTCGGTTTCCATACTTTTAACTCTTTGGATCTCGTGTTATCTTCTACTCTTATTTAAATCTTTTATTGACACTCCTCTTTAAATCTTTCATATATTTGTTTTGTTATATATATATATATATATATATATATATATTAATTTAATAAATAAAAGTCACACATAAAAAAATGGGTTCTTTTCACAAATAGAAAAAAAAAAACAAAAGTAATTATACATATAGAAAAAAAAGAGTGAAAAATACAAAAGCGTGGGGTGCATTTTTTTTACATGTGTAATTACTCTTTTTTTTTTTTTTATACACAACAATTTTCCTAAAAAAATTATAATACTAATTGAAATTAATTTTATCACTTTTCTTTTCCTTTTTTTCTTCTTATGAAACATTTTTTTAAAATTCTTTTAACACTTTGAATTCCCAATATACATATCCATTACATATATTATTGCGAAATTTAGAATATTCCACACGTATAATAACGAAGGCTCAATTTGTATGGTCTATTTAGTCATTGATACACTATAAAATACATTTATTTCAAAAAAATTTAGTCATTGATACACAAATCTAATAATTTTCTTTCTTCATTTTTTTTTTCAACAAAAATCTAACTTAATGGGAGTTTATCTCACCAACATGAGTTGGGTTGACTTGGTAAAAATTACCAATTCGATGTTTGGCCTATTAACTTTAAATACTGATGAAGTTGATTTAGTTATTTTAACCAACTCACTCTAACTTTCTCTCCCTCTAATATTTTCGATGACTCCACTTGTCGACCATTGTTGGTGACTATCGTTGCCATACTCGACGATCACCTCACGCGGCAAACTCTGACGATCAACTTCAAACTCCAACGACAACTCTAGCGAAATCCACTTCCAACCATTAACTTCAGTGACAACTACCTTTGACAACCAACACTAATATTCACTTCAAGCAACCAACTCTAGTGAAGATCACCACCTCTAATGATCAATTTCAGCGATGACCATCTTTAGCGGCCAACTCCAACTACTAACTTCACCGTTCATATCCAACGACTAACTCAATCGATCATATACCAAAAGAAAAAAAAAACATTGGCTGGTGAAAGTGTTTTTAAATACAAAAATTGAAACTATTAATTTATACATTGTTTAATAGTCGTCTTTTATAGTAATCTGATATTCAAGGTGTCTAAGGAATCGGGTCATCCTTATAGACCTTACTCATCACAAACACCTGGAAGACCGATTGCTCCTAATAGTCCCACCATAATCTAGGAAGAGACATTGTTTGTGTCTACTTGGTAGAACTGGTTAGTTTGACTATCTTAATGAACGATAATTTTTTTTTTTTTTTATGCATGAAATCAAATCATTGTTGGCCATTTTTTTTAACAAGTAAATAGATCAACGTTGATGACAACCCTATTTTTTATGCATGTTCAACTCATACGTTTTACAACCGCTAAAATATGTTGTTAAGGTTGTTGATTATATAAATAAAATTATTTTATCTATATTAAGTGCAATAGTTATTTATAGAAAATTGTAAAATATACTTTTATTTATTGAATTAACATCTCAAATGAGTGTTGAGAATTTAGGAAAGTATGTGTGTAGTTGAATAGTGGCACAAGAAGTTAAGCAAAAGCAAAAACAAAAACAAGAACAAGAACAAGAACATAATATTAATAATAATAGTAATAATAACAACAACAACTACTACCACCAATAAAAACGCATACTTTTTTAGGTTACAAAAAACTGCAATAGATATCAATAACTCGATCCAACTGTAATTTATACCTCAAACACATATTTCCTAAACTAACCCAACTTAGCACTCATTATTCTCAACTTAGCTCAACTTTGTAATCCAGACACAGATAATTATTACCCACAGACAATTATTACTAACTCAATTCTACACAACAAACGCACCCTTTGGCCAGAAAAAGAAAATCGCTACATCCAAGAGATGATCGAACCTCCAACCTCTAAGGATGAAACACATGCCAATACCATTGAACTAATATAATATTTAAAAAAATCAATATTTCAAAAATTACTTTTTAATCTACAATGTGACAGTCATATTATCACAATGTTGGTGAAAAAATATTGAAAATGATTTTTAAAATAAAAAGAAAAATTGAGTTTTGGAAATGTGAGAATCCCACATTGCTTAGTTTAGCATTGAGACCTCACTTTATATACAATTTCCTTTAGTGTTGGGTTTGCCCCCAAGGGATACCTATGTCTTGGAAAGGGTGAAGAGGTAGATAACGGTGGGCTTGGTGGCTTTTCCATGTGTTGCCTAATTTTTTATTACTATTTTATTATTTTATTTTCTTTAAACAAAATGAATTTTACCGTCTTGCCCCGTGTTGCGCCGCCTTTTTTGGCGCACGTGCTGTAGACGAGCGCGACGCACGTTATGTGGTCGAGCGCTCGTCCAGCATGCGATGGTAGGACCTCGCGATGTATATAAAGGTTGTCATCTTCATTTGAAAGGAAGACAAAAAAACTTCGATCGATTCTTGTCCGAGTTTCGATTGAGACAGTGATTTCTGAGTTGTTTTATCTTGGGACGACGTGACATTCATTCAGAACTGCAAGCACCTTGGGCAGAGCCGCGAAACGTCTTAAAGAGAGTGAGCTCCACGATTCAGCCTTCACGAGTTTTTTATTTTGCAGGTTCATCGCATAGCAGACGTCCATACCTTGCTTTGAACGCATAGTTCATGTTTCCAACATATAAGGAGAACTAACCGCAATATAAAATAAAAGTTTAATATCAATTTCTTTTAACTATAGTCTTATGTAAGGTCTAAGCTAACAAGAGTGTAAAAGTGATATTTAATGGAACGATTTTGGTACAATGATGTGGAAACCTAAACATTTTCATTATGGGATCATGATGACTCTTGTTTGCCTATTATTTATTTTGTGTACGATTGAACATGTACTATTAATTGATCATTTTATTTCATATTATGAAGTACTCGTGCTCTTGCTCACTAATTTATTTTATGCATAGATTGCTAAATTTGTTTTCTTTTTTGGAAAAAAAAAATAAATAACAATAGATACCTCTACCAACAATTGCATCCATCTATGAAAGGTGCTCTTTAATCCAAACACCAAAAATATTAGTTGTCCTTACATAATAAGCCGAATAATATGCTACATTATCTTTATTCGTTGGGCAAGATATTATATTTTTGCACTCAATATAAAATATCTTACGTACCACATGCTACAATACAGTAAATAAATAGTTATCGATTTAAATTAGGGGTGTACATCGTTGGTTGGTGTCGGTTTGGAGAGAAAACTAGCACCGAAAACCAACTAGAAAAAATTGGTGATGTTCGACGGATGGCCGGTCGATCGGTTTCGTCGAATTTTTTTCGGCCCCTTCTCTTTAGGACTTCTTTCTTCATGGACTTGTGGATAAAGAAGATACTTCTTTCATGAATTTATCACTTGTAGACATGGAAAAAAATAAATGAATAAATTTAAAAGTAAAAAAGGAGTAAAAAAAAATGGAGATTTTTAAAAATAGAAAAATAAGGAAAACTATTTACCCAACATAGCAAAATTTTTAGATAGTTGTGATAGATGCTGATAGAAGTCTATCAGGGTCTATCAACGATAGAAATGATAGAAATCTATCACTAATAGATACTGATAGAAGTCTATCAATGTCTATCAGTATTTTTTTTGCTATTTTTTGTAAATAATTTGACATTTTTTTTATATGTGAAAATTTCTCTAAAAAAAACTCTTACACTCTATGGTCGGTGGTTGATTCGGTGGATCGAATCGATTTTCGGTACTTTCATGTACACCCCTAATTTAAAACATTGAAAATCAATACTTTCTCTAAGAAAAATAACATATAACAAATTATACAGGATACTATTGTGATATTTTCATTAATTGATTAGATAACATAAGATATTCTCATTTTTATTCTAAAATTAGGAGTTGTCTTCACATTTTTCAATAATTAATCAAATTATTTAGTGTGACTTAAAAAAAAATCAATCTAATTAGTGCTTATTGGAGAAAGAGAAATTATTGCCAATATCGTATTACTGCTCGCCGTTGATTACTAACCATTTTCATTCCCAAATAGACCCTTTGACGTTGTCCAACGAAATTACTAAAAATAAATAAATAAATAAATAAAAATTGGCCAAAGAAAAAGGAGCATTTGAAGTTGGATACACACGTGAGCTGAAAATATTTTGATGCCAATCTTCTAGTAATGGCTACTTTTGAGCCCTGAATTATAAAGAATGATGGGTAAAGACGTCTTTATACTTTCTAAAACATTTGGAAGCTAAATTTGTTGTGAAAGTGGAAATGACTTTTATTAAGTAAAAAAAAAACTTACATAGATCAATTCTATATTGTGTAAGGGAATAAATAAATGTATACTCCCAAATTTTGACAGCTAAATCAAAATAAACCCTATAAATTGTCAACTTAAACATGGTTGAAGTGTAATTGATATATACTTACTTTAGGTTCAAACTTCACTTTTGCTGTACTAAAAAAAATTTCAAAACTTTTAAGAGTTAATTAATATATAGCTCGTACATTAAGATTTTTATTTAAGTTGATTAAAGAATGTATGAGATTTTAATTGATACATCTTGCAAAGTTTAACGGCATAAATTGGTCTTTTTTTATCGAATTAAACTTAACTCAACAGTAATTAACATGTAATTTTTTCTTTGAAATTGGAGGTTCGATCTCTCGTCTTGCAAATGTTATACTCAATAAAAAAAAAAAAAAATCTTCCTTTGTATAATTTTGTCTCTATTTAAATAACCGTTGTCTTTTTTTAAACAAAATAAGAATGAAAGTGATAATTGCAAAAGTACGATAATGGTCATGACTCCGAAAATTAGTACATCGATGGTGTTTATGTAATAACGACGTAGCTAGATATGATTGATCATTGAACCGAATTAAACTTAACTTCTATCTATAGCTCAAGTGATAGAATTCTATAACGATCTATATTTGTAAATAGTTTGACTCGTTTTTCTATATTTGAAAATAGCCTTAAATTGAAATTAAAACTAAAAGATTAAAGGTTAAAGGTGTAATATTTTAAAATTAAAAAGAAACTAAACTAATAATTTAAAGAAATGAAAAAAAAAACTATTTTTTTGTGTAAAAAATAAAGGTAAATCTAAATTAGAAGGAATAAATCGAAAGTCTCAAAACATAGCCATGGCAACATTAGCAAGTAAAGAAAAGTATTGGGTGCGGTTACAGAATACAGAAAGTACTTGCTTCCAGTACGGTACCAACCAATAGTATTAATATAAGTGGCAGTGAGAGATGTCTATCGTGATTGGTGCGTGTATCTCACTCGCGTATATTCAAACAGTCCCCACTCTTAAGTCCAATCCAAGCCGGCAACCCCCAAAACACACACCCTCTGTTTCAGTCAAATTCCAGTCTTCTCTTCAAAAACCCAGCAACAAGCATTCTCTCTCTAAAACCCCTTAAACCAAAAGTCTTTCTAAAATCTCGCCACGTTCTGAGAATACCCAGATTGGTTTTTTTAATCCTTTTCATCTTCTGTAACTGCTGAACAACAACAGCTCTGCTTTTGGGGCTACCCCTCGTTTCCACTTTCCTCTGTTCTCGCTTCGTGGTTTTGGATTTGCTTTTCCTTCTTTCTTTTTTCCGTTTTTGCAGTTTCTTTGTAATTGGATCTCCTTTTGAATGTGATTGAAGAAAAGGGTATTTCGATTGTTGTAAAAATGGATGAAATTGGGGCTTGTTTGGATGAGGAGATTGTGGATGAACATACATTCATTGACATTGGAAATCGAAGCCCAGCAGAGGATGACTATGTTGATACATTACTTGCGAAGGAGACAAGTTTTGGGTTTAGAAAAGATAAATCTTTGGTGTTTGGGAACTGGGTGAAATGTGCTCGTTTGGATTCAATTGCATGGATTCTCAAAGTTAGTCTTTTTAGCTTCTTTTTTTTTTTTTTTTTTGGGTTTTTCTTGTGTTCGATTCGTTTGGGCATTGATTCGATTCAATTCAATTCAATTGACGATTGTTCTAATTTCACAGACCCGAAATGTGTTTGGATTTAGTTGCCAGACGGCTTATCTTTCAATGATATACTTGGATCGGTTTCTTTCGAGGAGAGCCATTACTGTAAGCTTCACTTTTCCATTTCCTCTGGTAATGGCTTATTAATTTGCTCTGTTAATCCGAAAATCCATGGCTGCAGAATGAGAAGCTGTGGGCAATTAGGCTATTGGCAGTGGCTTGTCTTTCGTTGGCGGCGAAAATGGAAGAATTGAAGGTTCCAGCATTGTCAGAATTTCCAGTGGATGATTTCAACTTTGAAAGCAAGGTAATCCAAAGAATGGAGCTTTTGGTGTTGAACACATTGGAATGGAAGATGGGTTCAACAACTCCTTTCTCCTTCATTCCTTATTTCATATCTAAATTATCCATTGAATCCCCACCAAGCAATAAAGTTTCCCAGATTGTCGAACTCATCTGGGTCATGATTAGAGGTAGTTTCACATAACCCATTTCCATCAATTTCTTAACCAATCGGATTTTGTTCATTACATTATATTCAAATCTTGAATGCAGAAACAAGTACAGAAAACCATCGGCCTTCTGTAGTAGCCGCCGCCACAGCCATTTTAGCAGTAATGGATGACAGATTAACAAGGAAAGCCTTGGAATTAAAGATGAATTCCATTTCTCAATGTAGATATCTCGAAGTAGTAAGTTCCATTAAGTAATTGGGGCCTTGTTTTTCCCAATTTTGCTTAAACTCTGATTTAGTTTAATCCATTGTTTTTGTTCACAGGAAGAGGTAGTTTCCTGTTACAATCTGATGCAAGAACTCAGATTGGAAAAATGTAGGGAAGAAGCAGAGTGTTTGAAATCGCCTGATTTATCACCAACCCAAATGAAATCCATGGATTGTTCAGAAAATTCTTCAGTAACATCGGCGATCGCCTCAAAAAGAAAACGCCTAAACTTTAGTAACTTTGATGAAAAATGTGGTGTGGCTGAAGGAAAACGGCCCCGGTAGAGAGAAAAATGACGAGGAATGTTATTCTTTTTCCCTTCTAGTTTCAATTTTTTCCTTCTCACAAACGACTTGTGATGATAATTAGGGGGTTTTATGACACAATAATTGCTTGATTTGTTGGTTAATTGATGAAGTTTTCCCAGAAAACAACCAATGATGAAAGAATAGAGAAACTAAAAAGAAAAAAGAAAAGGACAGATTTATTGGGGTGCACCTGCATGTAAAAATAGGAAAAGTGAAAGGTGAAGAAGAAAAGCTGATTCTGATTTTTATTAGGCCAAAGTCATAGGGAAGGACCAGGAGGCCACAAGAGAGCTGCTTATAGGACAGCTATCCTCTTACTTGATGTTCACTCTCTCTTTGCTTATATGGTTTTACTCTTCTTTTTTTTTTTTTCACTTCTTTTAAAAATTATGGTGTTTTTTTTAGCTGTCTCTGCAAAACCCTGGCTTTTTCATGGGATGCTGGGGATGCTTTTCTTGGTTTCTTTGAAAAGGCTGTAAGAAAGTTGAGAGAAGTGAAAGAGGCTCTGGGGGGTGTGGGGGAAGTGTTGAAAAGAGCTGAGGAGTGATGGACAAGCTCTGTTTTTTGTGATTTGATGCATCTTTGCTTCATTTTAGCCTTCAAAAATGTTTCTTTGTAAAAGGTGAAAGTGATTGGATATGTTTGAATGTTTGGGGCAAGCCTTTTGAGGTGGGGGCCAAGCTTTTTTCCCTGTTAAAAAAAAAGAAAAAGAAAAAGAAAAACTTAGAGCTTCAGCCTGGTTGTTTTTCCAAGACATTGTTTGTGGAATCAGAACCCATTTTTTTTTCCTTTTAATCTCTGTAATATGGATTGATCAAACTTCAATGATATTTGATTTTTGTGCACTGTGTACTCTGCATTTTCCCAATACACACAGTGTTAATCACTACTATGCAATGTTTAAAAAAAACCAAAAAGTGTAGCATAAAAGTCCATATCCATCCAATGAAGAGATGGATTGGAGCTATCAACGTAAAAGCCAAACTATTTGTTTGGCATTTACATAAAGATTAATATCCCAACAAAGGGGAAATGAAAGTCAATTGAGAGTTGAAACTAAAAACAGGATTTACCCATTTACCAAGACAAAGGTAAAAGAGTCTTCTTCATTCACATTCACCAAGGAGAAAGAGAAAATAGAGTCCTTTGAGGGATGGGGAGATATGGTCAGGATCAGGTTGACGTCCCATGAGATTGCTTAGGGATACACTGTATGCAGTTATCAGTAGAATTGTTGTTTTGCTGAATGAGCTACAGGAATCCAAGCTGTGCAGTCAAATAAAACCATAGCAAAAATAAGTACTCCTACTATCACAATGGTACTTTCTCTTTTTGCATAGGATGCCTATTTTCTAGCCAACTTCACACGTGGATTCCTCTTATTGGCTTACAGAAAAAAAGAAAAAAAGCCAACATCAAAAGCTAGTGTAATTTTTCCATGATGTGGTACAAAGGGCAACTTTTGAACCCATATTTTTATCCAACATTGGCTAAGTGATTCACAAGCTAACTTGGTCGACTGCTATGTTTTCTTGAATGTAGAATAAAGACAGCGATGCCAAAGGGGTTTTGGACGGTGGGGAGTTGATACTGTGGAGAAATTTAGATATGATATGTCAAGGGAAAGAAAACAAAGATGAATAGTCTTTGAGAGTGATATTTGTTAATGAAGTGACAAAGGCTCTATTTTTAAAAAGGAAGCTTCTACTTCCAATGTGTGGAACTCAATTTAAAAAGTGACAATCTTCCTATGCTTTCTTCTTTTTCACACAATGTGTTTGATGATTGATAGGTTAGGGCGGTGCTAAAGCTTGCTTGAGCTGTCATTTGGAAATTTCGTAGAGATAGAGAGAGATTTGCCCCCACTGTGCCAAAGGCCATTCTTGTTTCAGCCTTTTCATACGCTCCTGTGGCTGTATCCCCTCCTCTCAAGGAAAAGTGAAGCCTCCCTAATTTATTACTATTCAAAAAGGCTGAATGGGGGAGATCATATAGTCACAATATAGTTCTAAAGTTATTGTCACACTCTTTCAAGTCCCAATAAACTTAGGGAGTATTTGGGACACCATTTGAAGTTGGTGGAGCGGGCTATTATAGCTCACCCCATTTTTTAGACTCTACTTATAATAGTTGGTATTTCTAATTATCATAACCTACAATTAACTACAATATTACTATCTCAAATTCTTCTTTGTTATAGTGTTATAATAGTCTGCACCCTAAATACACACTACTATAACTTACAAACTATTATGATGTGCCCCAATTCCAAACACCCCTTTTAAGGGATTTATATAGTTTGATCATTCCTTCAACTTTAGTTAGTATGATTCAAACTTCCACTCAACTTCAAAAATCACAACTTGCTATCTCTTTGTGTCAACCAAAGTGTAGTTTACTTATTGTCCTTTATGTTGAAGATTCATAACCCTACCCTACATTTGAGGAGGAAAGGGAAAAAAAAAAAAAGGAAAAAAATGTTCAATTTTATCAAATATAGATGACGATGGCTACCTATGAAAAATACTCATGATCTATGCATTTTTTATTCATCTAACAATAAGAGTATTTTTTTTTTTTCTAAAAAGAAAGTTTAAGGATATTTTTGAAATTTTTAGAAATACAGAGATAATTTTGACACAAAACATTAACGGTTTCCATCCAAAACTAATGGTAAGGATATTTTTGAACTCAAAGTTAGGATATTTTTTAAACTTTTGAAAGTTCAAGGGTGTTTATGACACAAATACGAAATTTAGGGATATTTTGTATAATTTAGTCTCTAAAAAGAGTAAAGAACTAAGAGAGCAAATATGGCAAGGGATCAGTTAACTAAGCGAGAAGCCTTTTAATTTTTTAACAATGCAAACCAGACCATCATGCATCAAAGAAGGTCCGGACACGAGGTGAAACTATATAAATGTAACTAAAAAAACTACTAAAAATTGTTGAATTGAAATCGGAGCCACGATGTTCTAACAAAATACCAACTAAACAATAAATCAAAAGAAATGAGTTATAAATACAAGCATATTAGTAGAAAGGACCTTTCATGATCCAAAACTGATGTCCTATAAAGCTTTCTATTAAAAAGGAAAAGAAAAAAAGAAGTCGTTGGTAGGAAACTTTTGAGAGGGACTAAAAATATACAGGAAAGATCTTCAACTTCTGATGCAGAATGTTTCAAGTTTTTGGTAGCTTGTCTAACTGATTGAAGTGTAGTTCAAATTCGTGAGGTAATGACCCCAAAAAATTGGGAAAAGAAAATGAGTTTTCTGCTCGAACTTTTCCAAGTTAAGAAGATACCGGTTTCAGTCTGATCCAACCGGAATCATCTTCAAAGCTGCTGCAATTGGCATGCCAAGGAATCCAAATAACACAGTGACAAACCATTGCTGGGAGTTTAAAGGATATGTGTTTGCAAATGTTCCCAGGAACTGAATGATTATGATCTGGAAAAGGACAGTGCAAGCGAGCACTGCCACAAAGACGTAGTTCTTCAATATTCCTTCAAACACATTTATCTTTTCCATGTCTCTTGAGCTTATCTCATTGAAAACCTACAAGGACAAACAATTTATCAACACTGTTAACTTTAGTAAGGAACATGGATGCCAGTCAATCTGCTAGTAACAGACGAGAATATTACTCAAGCATCTGTGGAAAGGTCAAGAATTTGTGCAAACAAATTACCTGACAGAAGACGAATGCATTGAAAATCAGTGTATTCAGTATTAATCCAGAGTCCGGGCCATCAAGATGGAAAAGAGCCTGTCCTCTTGTCTGGAGATACCAAACTATTACGAACTGATATAATGATTGCCCTAAGATATTTCTCCACATCACATTACTAATGAAATTCCCTTTCCGACCAACTGGCAATCTCTTCATCAAGTCATCAGTAGGTGGCTCAGTTGCCAATGCAAGAGCTCCGAGTGTGTCCATTATCATGTTGACCCAAAGCAGTTGCACAGCAGTGAGGGGAGCATTTCCTGAGGAAACATCATCCGAAATTAAGTATTTTCACTAAATTTAACATAGGCAAGGAGATTATAACTTCAAAAATCAATGTCAGCTAACCTGTCAAACAGGCTGAAGAAAAATTGACCAGAAGTGCAACCACATTCACCGTTAGCTGAAACTGGACGAACTTTTGGATATTTATGTAGACTGAACGCCCCCATTTGGCAACAGTTGCAATCGTAGAGAAGTTGTCGTCAAGAATTATTACATCAGCACTCTCTTTTGCCACCTACATTCAAGTTTTATGTCATTAACTTCATGATTATATCTGCTCAATATGTATGGTGCAAAATTTAATTATTTGACCGCAAACCCCTCCCACTACACAGGACCTTCCAATCCCAAAAATATTGTTGTTTATGGGGGGAAAAATTATTCATGGAAATTAAGGATTCTCTCAATTATCATCTTTAAGACAATTAATGTACCTCAGTTCCAGCAATGCCCATGGCTAATCCAATATCTGCTTCGTGGAGTGCCGGAGCATCATTTGTTCCATCCCCAGTAACTGCAACGACCTCTTGGAAAGTGGTTCGTAAGTGCTTTACAAGAGTATGTTTATCCATTGGTGAAGATCGAGCCATGACCTGCACAAGAAATACCAAAATTCCTTCAGTACGCCAATTCTTACCTGGTCAATTAAGGGGTACATGATGCCCCAGCGAAATAGCTGAGTAAAAACAAAAAGAAGAAGGAAGAAGAAGAAGACAGCCAACTAAAAACGGCATCGTCAAGATTAATTTGTCACTGTTAGTTCCCAAATCGATACCAACTTCGATTTTGTCCATTTATTTCGGTTTGGGCTAATAGTGACAATGACAGTATTATAGTCCTAAAATCAAAATTATTTTAGATGTACCTGAATTTTTGGTACTAGTTTACTCAATTCTTCCTCCTTCTTCTCCCGGAATTCAGGACCTTCAATTGCTATACCATCGTCAGTCAAGATCCCACATTCCCTAGCAATTGCTTTGGCGGTGGTGATGTTATCTCCCGTAACCATCCGTACGGTTATACCCGCGGCCTTGCAAATTGCAACGGACTCCTTGACTCCCGGACGAACGGGATCCTTGATACCAACAATTCCTATGCACGTGTAGCCACTGGCGGGAATCGGACTTTCAGAGTTATACTCGCCTTCAATGTCCATGTAAGCCAGGCACAAAGTTCGAAGAGCTTCACCCGCAAATTCTTCGATAGTTTCCTTCATAAAGTTGTTGGACTCTCCATTGAGAGGAACTGCCTCACCGTTCGAGTCAAGAACTTTGTCACATGAAGCTAAAACGATCTCTGAGGCACCTTTGCTGTGCGCGCGGAAGCCACCGGCTGGGAGCTCCAAAACAACCCCCATACGTTTCTTCACAGAATTGAAGGGCTCGACTCTCGCGATTTTGGACTTCTGTCGTTCTTCTTGGAAATTCCCACCAAGCAGAAGGCCGAATTCCAGAAGAGCAGACTCGGTGGGCGTCCCAAGTGTCTCATTCTTGCCATCTTTGTTCTTGACGATTTCTCCACCAGTGTTGTTAAATATCGATTGCAGCAAAATACCAACAGCGGAATCGGGAAGCTCTGAACGATAATCGGAACACTTGCTAGAATTGCTAACTTCCTTTACGTTGCTGCAGATGCAGGCTTTCACAACGGTCATGTGGTTAGTTGTCAACGTTCCAGTTTTGTCACTACAAATAGTAGTAGCTGATCCCATCGTCTCACAAGCAGCTAAGTGCCTGACAAGTGCCTTATCGTTCATCATCTTTTTCATTGCAAAAGCAAGACTCAGTGTCACCGCCAAAGGCAGCCCTTCAGGCACAGCAACCACAACAATTGTTACGGCGACAGCAAAGAATTCCAAAACCTCCCTTGCTTCATCTCCGGACCAGCTGAAGTAAGACCCTTCTTGTAGCTTGCGACTGAACAATCCTTGAACCAATACAGCGAAAGTTATGACAGCAAAAAACAGGCCTATTTTACCAATAATTGTTGCCACCCCATTGAGCTTTACCTGCAAAGGAGTCTCATCATCTCCTCCTTCACTAAGAGTGGCCATCAGTTTTCCCCATTGGGTTCTCATGCCAACAGAAGTCACAACCATCTTACACGAACCATCCTGAACCTTTGTTCCGGACAAGAGGAAAGGATTTTGAGAATTTACGTTAACTGGTTCGCTCTCACCTGTTAAACTGGATTCATTTATCAGAAGAGAGTACCCCGAAATGAAAAGTCCATCTGCTGGTACCTGATCACCCATGGCAAGATGAACAATATCACCAGGAAGAAGTTCGTATATAGAAATCTTTTGTCTCAACCCATTTCTGGTAACCTGAACAGCAATTTTCTTCTTTTCCCTGTCCAAATCCTTGAACTGAAGCGATTGCCTATAGTCACTGGTGGCAGTGACAAATACAACAAGCAAGATACTCGCAACAATGCCGAGCCCATCATGAGCACCCTTCGGCCATCCTTCCATCACTATGCCAACAAGAAGGGAAACAACAGCACAGAAAGCGAGTATCATTAGAGTCGTATCCTGGAGAGCTTCCCATACAAAAAGCCAAAATCCTCGAGGTGGGCTTTCGGTGAATTTGTTAATTCCGTAAATGTCTTTTCTTTTCTTGATCAAATGGTCTATAGTAGGAATGCCTGTCTCCGTTGATGTGGCGAGCTTAGTTACAATACCCTCAGCACCCCCGTGAATCTTCAGCTTCTTTACGTCATGGCCGTCAACAATGGAGCCTGCTTCATCTGCACAAATTTTAAAACCTGCTTGTCTGACCTCTTCAGGCACAACGTAATCGGGAGACAAATCCAACCCTGCAGGCATTCAAAGACAGTGCAACGTGAATTACTAATCTATCACCTCAGTTCTCACTTGATCGCATAATCGAGACCTTACTTACCATTGATGAACTGAAGCGCTGCTTGTGAAACCAAAACTGCAACTCTGAACTTCTCCTGCAACGGTTGTTGAAAAAGAACAACTGAGCATCAAAATCTAAAGCAATAAGACGAAAAATAAATTGTATTACAGGATGAACTCCAATGCACGTTAGAAATATGTGGAAAAACAATGTGACATATAGACTTCATTCCAATCTCTCAGTCCTTGAAACAATGACTATTTATCAAGCCTATATCCCGTCCCACGACTTGCAAAACCACAGATCATATGGTATGATGTTTGTAAGACCTTGCAACCAGACAAATACAGAGAGATTCCATTATATCCCCAAGGGAAACACCAGGCTATCAATGTCAAATTGACAAGTATGAAAGCTAAACGATAACTGTGGAGCCACATTCGTCAAATGCTTTTCTAAATAAATTCTTTTCGTTTACACAGCATTTCTACCTCCGTATTATACTCTCCTGACTCATAATCAAATTTTGTAAATAATACGCGTATTTCATCTCCTCATTTTGCCTTAACTAATTTGATCGAGTAAGTTTCAGGTTGACTCTTGATAACGACGCATTTCTATAAGCAATTGTTTCGAAGTTTCCTGTGGGTTTGGCTTGATTTTTTGAAGAATGAAAATGCATATGATTAATAAAATGTAATTATCAATTTTTTTCGAATTTTGGGTCTTATAGTCAAAGTGTTTTCTAGAGGGAGCACTTTGAAAAGTACAGAAGTCGCCTACACCTTAATTTGAAAAATATTCTTAAAAAAATTGTTAGAACTTTAGAGTATTTTGTGGGAAATCATGTGATATCTACTATTGTCAATCTTGCTTCGTTGTTCATAGGTTGGGTCCTTTTCAGTGGAAATAGCCAGTTCAACTTTCCATACTTTCTACACCTAGTTGCCCATTTTCAAGGGTTGTGAAGAAATGGCAAGAGTTGGATTGTGATGCAATCTCTTATTCTTATTAAACAATACGTGGAATTGAAGATACAAAAGTAAAATAAAATAAAAGAAAAAATTAAAAAAGAAAAAAAGAAAAAAAAAAGAACGGACTGATTATTCGAATTCAGTAATTGCAGAATGTTCACCAAGTCAAGAAACTACTGCAGGTTCAAGTAAATGTAAAGAAAAAAGGGGTCAAGAATTAGGATCAATGAGATACCTGATTTGAGCGTCTAATAGCTTCGGCCTCAAATCGTTTAGAGAGATTGGCAGTAAATCGAAACCTCCGTTTCCGATTCTTCACCAGCCAGCAAAGCCGCCTCCATCTCTGAAGCGCTTCTTCCGACGAGTTCTTCGGCTTCACGTCACCGAAATTCTCATTCAAATAACTTTCCATCTCTACTCTATTACCTTCTGACCTTCAACTTCAAGATCTACAGCTATTAAAGAAAACTGAAAAACAAAAACTCCAGATCTTGTTTCAGCTTCAAGTTCAGCGCAGAAATCAAGCCACGACAAAAGGCACGAAGAACGGGGGCATCACACACACACACACAGAACCGCGTAAAGAAAGAAAGGAAAAAAAAAAAAAAAAAAACAGTCAGCGGCTGTGCTGAGAATATAGAAAGAATCAGTCTCCTCCTAGTCGTCGATCTGATTCAATAATTTCTAATTAAGTTTTCACTTGTTCTACTATTAGCAGGAACAAAGAAACATGCGCAATAAGGAACAGAGAGGTTTAATTCGTCTAAATTGAACAGAAAGAAAGAAAGAAAAAAAAACATCTGATTCTTCAGCAGCGTCTTTTTGACTCCATGGCCACCGGTGGCTGGTTCTGTGCAATGTTTTATAATTGGTTGGTTTGTACTAAAACCAAACCCACCATCTTTGACCTCGATTACTGTGAAGTGGAAGGTGTTAAGAAGTTTCGTCCACTTCCTTTGCTCTGCTATTTCCTTCTCTGCTTCTGTAAATTTGAAGCCCCCATTTTCTTTCACTTTTCCACTTTTGTTTCAATTTTTATTGACAAATTTTTCCAGATATAACAAATGTAAACTATTTACAGAAAATTATGAAATAAAAAACCGTTGGAAGACTTCGCTATCGCTATCGGCATCTACCACTTTTATCATTTCTATTTATTATAATTATTTAAAAATTTTGCTCTAAATAATTTTTTTTTATGTTTTAAATTTTTGTCTTAAACCTCTTATTTATAGTTTAATTTAATTAATGGATTTCATCTCACTCTTTCTTCTCTCTTTTTTAAATTACTCTCTCACTTTTTATTTTATTTGTTTGAGAATTCTCACTTTTTAAATGTATGCCTAATTATTCATGTTTACTTTTATGTCTAACTTGCAAATAAATTTTTAAAATTTTCAATATTCTATCTGGGGGTATTTGTCGTATTCAACATCTTAAAATGGATTTCAATGTTTAGTCAATTAAATGGTGTTGCAAGTAGACGTTAATTTTAAGAAAGACAAAAACAATTTTAAATATTCACGTCATATTTATTGTAACGAAAAAAATAATAATATAAAATGAAAATTATTATAATCGATAATATCTCTGGAATGAAAAATAACAAATAATGAGTTGAATTCATCGTCCACTAATGAATTTGTGAAAACATAATTATATTGATATTAATCATTTGTATTTTTCAAAAATTGAAAATCGTTTTGTATGAATCGTTATAATTCTTATTTTTTTTATCAACTCATATGTCCTCAACTTTTACCCTATTCAGTGGGCGTTGAATTTAGTTAAATCTCTTGATTGACAGTTTGTCTTGCTCAACTCCCTAGTCCTCCTTTGAACCCTAAGGATACCAATTGTTTGTGATCTGCCCCTCCTCATAGTTCTTACAATGTGAACTCCAATGCGACAATTCTGAATGGCAAGGTGGGGATCACAACCGTTGTTTGTGACTCAAAGGAGGATGTTATGCTTTCCATTCAGATACACTTTTCCTATGACGGTGTCTGTTGAGCTTGTTGAGGTTATTGCCATATTTGAAGGTCGTTCCATAGCTCCTTAAGCTAGCATTTCCCCTCTCTGAGCTGAAATTGATTCACTAATCATTTGGAACCTCTTGATTAGAAAGTCTAGACACGAGGTTGAGATTTATGCGTTCGTTGATTCTATTTGTGACCTTTATCACCGTGGTTTTATTCATGGTTTTCTCTTGGTCAATTGCAAGTATAACTAGGGTGTACATGGGTTGGGTTGGGTTGGGTTGAGAGTGTTTTTTGGACCAACCTAAAAATTTGAATTGGTCGGGTTGACAACCCAAATGACTCAAATGAATTTTCCAACCCAACCCTTAAAATTGGAGTTAGGTTGGGTTGAGTTGTCGACTTTTTTTTTTTAATTAAAAATATGTAAATTTATCTACAACTAATAACTAAAATCTTATAAAATTCAAATGCTAAATACCAAATATTATTTCTTTCAAACTTAAAATAAAGACAAATATCATAACAATTAAAAAAATATTAAAAATTTATAAATTAATCAATATAAAATAATCAAACTTTAAACAAAGATAAATATATTCAGGTTGAATTGGGTCGACTCAAAATTTTTTAGCCAACCTACGACCCAACCCAACCCAACAAAACTATTGAGTTGGGTAGTTCAGATTGTTCGAGTTATCAGGTTATTTAAACACCTCTAAGTATAACTTTGTTGCTAACGACTTGACTGTCCATGCTCGTACATTTGGATTTTTGGTAATAGGACTTGAAAATCTTCCACCATGGGGGATTATGTTCTCTATTTTTATTTGTTTGTCCCTTTAAGTTGTCTTATTTTTGTTCTTCTTGTAAAAAAAAATATATATATATATTATTGGGTGGCATCGAGTTTGATCTTAAACTTTTAGTTTTATCAAATTACACTTTGAATTTAGGCTATGTTTACCAAACAGTAATAAAAATTAGTGTGATATTATAATAGAATTTCATTGATGGATTAATTATAATGAACCTGAATCATAAATATAATTGGATTATTTTTTTATCGCGCTTACTTAGAATTATTAATTCTATCACACTTACTGTTACAGTTATCGTTACCTTTACCTTTGAGGGTCAAACGGTAACGTCAATAGTAAAGGTGTCAAAATTCACAATTTTTCATTTGGAACAATAACAATATGTAATGATAACGGTAACAGTAACAATACAATGTAATTTTCATATACAATTGGATTGAACATCTTCAATCAATTTGCATTTTTTTATTACGGATTTTGAAGTAGACCTCATGTGTCGGTACGTATGCACAACACAAGTAAAATCAAATAGGATCCACTTTTTACATTACCATTAGTTTATTGCGTTTTCATTGAAATAAATGTGGCCTCAAATAAGTGTTGCATTTTTCACCGATGTTCAAATTGAATTGATTTGACCACTAGATTTAACAACAATAAACGTAAAAGTATTAAAAACTTGTTAATTTCAATAAAATAAATATTTGCATGAAAATAAGTTTGATTAATGTATAAACTAGTTAATTTAATAACTTTTGCCCGATTTAATAAATTTTATTGAAAAAAATAGCTCTAAAGTTCCTTTTCTTCAAAATTTGATTGATTTCATATGTTTTATAATTAATTAAATGCATTCGAGGTAACTTTTGTTAAGTAATATTTGGAGCTATAATTTATTAGAAGATTAAAATTGCAACGCTCTTTTAATTTAAAGTTGAGATTGCAAAACTTATTTAAGTGTGAGATGTAATTTTATAAAATTGAAAGTCTAAGATAAAAATCGATACAATTTGATAAGTGTAAGAGGCAACATTAATTTTTATTTATTTATGTTTAGTAAACTTCACTTCTCTTTATCCAGTAGATTTATAGATTTTACAAATTCAAAAGTTCGAAAACTAGATTTATGATTTTCAAAGCTTATAAATCAAATGGACATAGACTAAATTTATAATTTAATCTTTTACCATTTATAAGTTCAGTCAAATTGTCAATTTTATTTTCAATTAAATCTCGTAAGATATTTCCGCAGAATTTGTTTAGTATATCAGTCCGTATACATAAATATTTTCCAGTTTTTTTTATTTTTTTTATTTTTTTTTACTGGAACATAAATATTTTCCAGTTGATCATAAATATCAGTCAGTATACATAAATATTTTCCATTTTTTTTTTTTTTTCCTTTTACTATAACATAAATATTTTCCAGTTGACCATAAAGTTCTGAATTCTGAATACTTACTTTTCACTTTGAATAGACATAAACAAAACGCGTACGGGTAAAGTTGAATTCAATGCCTAAAAAAAAAATTAATAAATGACTAAAATAGGACCCAATATTATATAACACGGGAAAATTAGAAAAATATTATAGGTTTTAAATATAATTTAAAAAATATGGTAGTTTGATAGTTTCTAAACTATTTATAATAATATTGTGGTTTAAAAAAATGAAAATATAAAGAGAGAGAGAGGGAAGTTCGCACTCTGAAGCTGCGAACTACTTTTCCCACTCTCTCTCCTCTCTCCTATTTTTTGGTTTTTTTTAAGGCATATTATTCCTAACATTTCTCCTTTCTTCAACTAACAAATTTGATTTATTTTTGTTTTTTAAAAAAATTTATATAGTTTTTTAGAATAATTTTTTATATAGATATGCTTAGATTTTCATATGTGCTTTTCTTTATAAATATTATTTCATGTCCACTAGTCACCAAATAAATTCTTTTAAAGGAAAGATTTATGATGGTTGTTTTTTTATTTGCTAAATCTAAGGTCTGAAATTTAAAAAAAGAAAAATCGTGGAATTAATATGCCATAAATGTAAACTAAAATTATACTACGAGGTATAATTAAAATTGTAACTACGTATATAATTATAAAGAATGCGATACAAACATAATTATAAAGAATACGATACAAACAATACACTTTTGAGATTATTATTATATTATTATTAGGGTTATTATATTATTATTAGGGTGAAAATCTAATTAATTGTAATTGAAAATGAGAAATTGTTTTAAATGGCAAAAATGTTATAAATATTTTCAAATATAACAAAATATTAGTGATAGACAATGATAAATACTAATATTTTCAATACACTTTTGAGATTATTATTATATTATGATTTCTAATATTGAACTCTTTATCCTTTAAAGAAATCTACTAAAAACGCTTAAAAGAAATATTTTTTTCCATAAAATAATTTTCAGGTATGTCATTAATGTAACTATCATGGATTGACCTAGTGGTAGTGGGAACATCCAATAAAAGCCAAAGGGCTAAGGGGGTGTTATCTTAATAAAAAAAATTATTTTTTTTAATTGAAGTGTGTTAAAAAAATGTTTAAATACTACTTTGTTTCCTATATTTTAAAATGTTCATTTTGGTCCTTGTACTTTTAACTTTGGTTCATTTTACATTTAAAAAGCGATCATTTTGCTCTATTTATTTTTATTTTTGTTTCATTTTTAAGGAATCAAAATTGTCACTTTTTGAAAGTTAGATGACCAAAATAAACCAAAGTTGAAAGGACAAGGACCAAAATGAACATTTTGAAAGTACATAGACTAAAATAAACCAAAGTTGAAAGTATAAAATCTAGGTAATAGGTAAAAAAAAAAAAAAAAAAAAGGTTCCATTCAATTTTCGTCTAATTTAAAGGAAATATAAATATTATACTTTCATGTTCTTAACAAAATTACAACATTGTTACAAGTATGTGTATCTAGGTGTGTTTTTCTTTTTTTAGTACAGTAGGAGTAGGAGATTCAAACTATAGATTTTTTTGATACTAATACATTCGAATGTTATTGAGTTAGGCTCAGTTTGACATGTGCTAACATGTTAACATAAAGTTGCATATACTCAGATTATATACATTAAAAACGAAGATTAAAAAAACAATTGTGATGAGCCAAAAATATATTAATTTTCTATAAATCAAACATTATAATAGAATTTTTTTCAACGTTTATCAATTAAATGTTAATGTTTTAAGGTTTGTTTGAATCACATATATTATTTAATAGGTGTGAATATTAAATAACTAAGATTTTAATGTATGGGTTTTAATTGTTTGGGGAATTTTTAAAAATAGAAAGATAAGGGAAACTATTTACACAAAATAGCTAAATTGGTAGATAGTTGTGATAGACGCTGATAGAAGTCTATCCAGATATGTCAATAATAGAAATGATAGAAGTCTATCACTGATAGATGCTGATAGAAGTCTATCAATGTTTTTTTTTACTATTTTCCGTAAAAAGTTTAACATTTTAATCTATTTGTGAAAATTCTCCTAAATGTTTAAGATGATTAATGTATATGTTTGGGTAGGATAATTAATGTCTGAAAGTCAAACATATGTGTTTGATTTACGATGTATGTATAAACTAAAAATAAATAATTATTTAATTAAATGTAAGAGAATAATGAATGTAGTCATAAATTAAATTTAATATATTATTATATTAATTAATTATTTAATAACTTAAAAATATAGACGATTATTTGTATATTAACATCAATTAAACTTAACTCAGTTATTTAATTTAATCACTTAAAATAAAACAAATAATTGTTTTTATATTAACCTTAATTAAAGAAAAATTTTCACAAATAGAAAAAATGTCAAACCATTTACAGAAAATAGTAAAAAAAAAACAATGATAGACATTGATAGACTTCTATCAGCATCTATTAGTGATAGACTTCTATCATTTCTATCACTGATAGACTTTGATAGACTTCTACCAGTGTCTATAACAGCTATCTAAAAATTTTGCTATTTTGTGTAAATAGTTTTCCTCATTTTTCTATTTTTAAAAACTCCCCTTAATTAAACCTAATTTAATTACTAAAAATAAGTAAATACATATAAATTAATTATAATCTTAATAATTAATAATAAAAGTTTATATTAAGTAGTTAATATAATTATTGTAAATGTATTAGATGAAATTTATTAATGGGTTGTTTTTAAATATAAAAAATGAGCCAAACTATTTATAACTGATAGACAGTAAAATTTTTCTATATTTATAAATAGTTTGATATTTTTTATGTTTATAGTAATTTTTTTTATTAATTATAAATAGTATATTTATATTTGATAATTATTTAAAATTAATAGTAATTGCTATTTGATACTAATTAATTAATTAGGTCCATTTCTCTAGTATAAAAATTCCACATGTATGGATGGTATTAGAAAACTAATGTCAGATGAAAAGTTATTGAATAAAAAAAATTTAAAATTTAAAAGGTAAAATTACATGGAACAAACAAATATATTAAATATATATCAAATCGCTGACAAAACTTGTGAAACAAATAAGTTTGGTATGAAAAATTGAAAAACAACCCTATGTGCAAACTATTGCATGCGGTCTTTCTTGTGGATATAAGAATAAGCACAATATTAAAAATAACAAATAAATGTGGAAGAAAAGTAATTTTGGATTGTTCGTATAGTTCCACCATCAAGAACATGATTCATTTGACTTTGATGCTCGCAAAACAATATTTGAAAATTTGACCTCTTTGGTTGAGATTACATGTGTTAGTATTTAATACTATATGTTAGACATTTTAAATTATGTTAATTAGTTTAGGTTTCTTTCATATGTAAAAGTCACAATTGACTTTGTTTTAAATACTTTTTATGTAGTATTTAAGTAAAATCTTCATTTATCTCTATTTCTCTCCTGTTATAAGTTTTCTAATATGTTTTATGGTAGCTGAGCTATGTTTATGTGGTCAAAGAAAGAGTGGATACAGGTAGAATATAAATTCTAGGACCTGTTTGGTAGTAAAATTTGAAAACAAGAAATTTAATGAAAATAAAGTTATATTTAATGTGTTTCAAATATGTGTTTTGACAGCAGATTTAGAAACCGAATTCTAATTTAAACAATGGTCTAAAATGTGTTTGATATTATATTTATAACTTATAAAACTAGTTGTAATTACCCAGTAAATATTAGTTGACAATAAACTAATATTAATTTATTTATGAACATGTTTTATGTTAAAAAATTGTGTATAATTATTATTTTTGTAACATTATATACTTTATAATACATTACATAATACGTGTTTTAATTTTAAAAAATTGAGGTTATAACATGATATATTGTGTTTTTAAAATTTTATTTATTTAATATAATTGTGCATTTTATGATTCAAAATTCATAATCTAGATATAACAAACACATAACAATGTTGTTTTAAGAATTTGCACTTTTTAGGTGACATAATTCAAAAATAGTTTTCAGAAAGCTTGTCTGCCAAACAGTAAATCTGAAAATATAAAATAGAATTCGGATGGCCAACCAAAAAGACCCTTAATGTCTTGGATGATTGAATTATATTCAATTTGACTATGAATAGTTCCAGTTAAATTATTATTATTTTTTTCTTTTCCATGTAAACGATGAATATCAATTTTATATTAATTAACCATGCAGTCACATTGCTTAAAAAAAAAATGTAGTCATGCCTTAGGTGAACCATGAATTAATATCAAACCAGACCTACTGTTTTTTAGAGCAGAGGGAAAGAAATTTGATATTTTAGACCCCTTGTAATTAATTGTTTTTTATTTTTTTATTTTTAGTTTTTAAAAATTATGCTTATAAACACCTTTTCAATCTTAATTTTTTTTTGCATTGTTAAATATATCTTTTTTACCAATATTTTATTTAAAAAAAAAAAGTTAAATTTTGAGAACTAAAAAAAAGTAGTATTAAGAAAATTTGTTTTTATTTTTGGAATTTGATTAAGAATTTAACCCTTTCACTTAAGAAATATTGCAAACCAATGTTAGAAATGGAGATAAATTAAACTTAATTTTAATAACCAAAATAAAAAAAAATCAAATAATTACCCAATTGAACCTTATTATTTATATGAATATTAATATTAAAGTATTTTTATAACATCATATTAGAGACGTACAATCGAACATGACCCACACACAAAACCTTAATAAAATCACAATAATCTTAGGGAAATATGAATAAATAATATCATACATTTAAAACTAACAAACTGTATTGGTATGTTTTCTTTTATTTTATGTAAGCGTTCGTGTAATTTTGTCATCCAATCTCTAGTGCATACTGTTGTTAGTGTTGTGATCTCTGGCTACTTCATTTAAGGAGGAAGGTCGCGTTGCCTGTTGGGAGTCTGATTACCCTACTTGAGTATCCTCTACTCTTAATGATAACCTTGGTTAGCTAGTTTCCTGAAGTTTCTTTCTTAATTAAAAAAACCTAAGAAACCAAACAAATGTTTACAAAAAAAAAAAAAAAAAAATATTACTGTACAGGGTACTATTTGCATTTTGAACATACAAAATTAAAAAGACAATATTAAGTAAAACAATTTAACAAACAAATGTGCTCTCGTAGCTCAGTTGGTTAGAGCACCCGTTTAGTAAGCGGGAGGTCTTGAGTTCGACTCTCAACGAGAGCAGTTTTCATTGTTTTTATTTTTTCTCCTTCGTTCAACAAAAACTCCGCGGGATATGAAAAATCGCATGCGAGGGGTTTTGAAATTCCCACCTCTAATGTAAAAACCCTCATTTCTAGTCACCCGCAAGCAACCCTGAAATTTCCCTGCAATTCTTTAAATTCTAAGACCTGCAAGATGACCGGTAAAGGTCCCGAACTCTTCTCCGACATAGGCAAGAAAGCTAGAGGTAAAAAGCTTACACTCCATTCCTCTTTCTTTGCTAAAACTTCATCTGATTGGGTATTGGAATTATCTCTATCGCCAGCCAACTTGATACTCTTCGATGATTTGCAGACTTGCTTTTGAAGGACTATAGCAATGACCAGAAGTTTACCGTCGCTTCCTTTTCCGACATTGGATTGGTATTCAATGCCTTCACTTCCTTCCTTTTTTTTTTTTTTTTTTTTTTTTTTTTTTTTTTTTTTTTTTTGTCATTGATCTCAAGCTTTTGCTTCAGTGTCGTTTACATTCCCCCGCGTGCGTTTTCTGTCCTGTTTCATCTTCTCGAAGACTACTCGAGTTCTTTATCTCAATCCAGTGGTAACTGTGATCGATAGATGGTGCATTTCTGGAGGGTTATGGCTGAAAATGTTATGTAGTTATAAATTTAAATGTTTTAACTTATGTTTATATATTTCCTTAGGAATAGCGAATAGGGATTACCTTTGTAAAACTGGATACAATATAAAGCATGGTCAAATCTCAATAGGGACTGGTTTTCCTTGAATCACATTAAGTTTTGAGGGCGTAAGTCCATGCTTCAAACGTTAAGGATCTTAAAATATGACTTGGAAACTCAGGTTCCTTTCTGTTCCAGCATTGTCTCTTGATATTCTATATTCGACTAGGAATAGGGGGCTCGAGTTCTTTATCTCAATTCAGTGATAAGCTATAAATGTGATCAAAAGATGGTGCGTTTCTGGAGGGTTATGGCTGAAAATGTATATGTAGTTACAAATTTAAATGTTTAACTCATGTAGGAATGGGGGTTACCTTTGTAAAACTGGTTACAATATATAAACCATGGTCAAATCTCAACACGCCTTGGTTTTCCTTGAATCACATTAAGTTTTGAGGGCGTAAGTCTATGCTTCAAACATTTAGGATCTCAACACAACTTGAAAACTCAGGTTCCTTTCTGTTCCAGGATTTTCTTTACTTTTTAGACTGCGCCTTCCTTGAAATTCTATATTCAATCAGGAATGCTGATCTACTAAGCTTGTTGACAGTATGAACAACTTGTTTTATACTTATAACGTTGACGAGAACCTATGTAAAACATGCCTATTCATTTGGGTGTGTTTCTTACTTAAAAGTTTTAGTTGGGAGTTGGGACTGCCTATCTGGGGGCAAGTGTTGTATCCCACTGGTGTTTCTTGGGAGGGTTGAGTGCTTCTACGTGGTAAGTATCTTTAATTTTCCCACAACTTGTAGCTAAGCCGATTCTGTAATTTGTTAACTCCTTTTCCTACCACATTACTTCTTGTTCTATCTTCTTACCTCCCATACATTCTTATTTTGACTTGAAATGTTAAGAATTTCTCTTTTGTTTTAGGGTCTTAACTCAACTGTGGTCAAGAGGGGAGGTCTTTACACAGGGGATGTGGCAGCACAATACAGGCAAAAGAATGCTGTTCTTGATTTCAAATTTGACACAGAATCAAATGTAGTTTATCTCTCTTTCTTTTCTGATATGTTTTATACACATTTTTTAAAGTTTCTAACATTGCATCATTCATGCAGGTCTCCTCAGTCCTCACAGTTACAGATATTCTGCCATCCACACATGTCATTGCTTCGTTGAGACTCCCAGATTACAACTCTGGCAAGGTAATTTTTTAAAGTTGACATCAGATGGATCTTTATTTATGATTTCCCCTGTAAATTGCAAGTTTTGTGTTCTTTTAGATTTAATATCTGCATCATTTGTTACAGTTGGAGGTTCAATATTTCCATGAGCATGCTACATTTGCTACAGCCTTTGCTTTGAACAAGTCTCCTTCAGTTGATATTTCAGCGACCATTGGGACACCCCACATTGCTTTTGGAGCAGAAGCTAGTTATTTAACAAATTCTGGTTATTTTGCGAAATATAATGCTGGGGTGAGTGTGACAAAGGCAGATTCCAATGCATCAGCAATATTGTAAGTCCTTGTTCCAAGGGATGTTCAATGATATTTTGCCTCAGTTGGCAGTATATGCACACAACACATTTTATTTTATTGTATTATAATATGACTAACATGAAAACGGATGGGTAATATCCTAGGATGATATCTGAGTAGTCATCATATATATTTTAAAGTTTGAACCTCCTTGGTGTGTTATCATATATCATTATGAATTATCAAGACTTGGAATATGAAATATCGTGGAATTAAGGTAGGCCACTCAGTTGTTTGTTTAATTCTCGCTATTACAGGGCTGATAAAGGAGACTCACTGAGAGTGGCATACTTGCACCTTTTCGAACAGTTGAATGGGGGATCTGTTGGGGGAGAAATCAGCCGGAAGTTCTCTACCAATGAGAATACATTGACAGTGGGATGTTCATATGTGGTTGACTCTCAAACAGTAGTGAAAGCAAAACTTAACAACCATGGCAATCTCGGGGCTCTTTTGCAGCATCAGCTGACACCAAAGTCTTTCCTAACTATATCTGGTGCCTTTGACACCAATGCTTTGGCAAATTATCCCAAGTTTGGATTGGCGCTACTTTTGAAGCCTTGAAATATCAAAAGGATTTAGACAAGGGTGAAGCTCAAACATTAGTTAGTTACCATATGTTTGTGTTGTCTTTCAGAATATAAAACATCTTCAGTAGTCATTGGATTCTTTGCTCTCATTTTTTTATGTGCTGTGCTTGTGCAATAGTTAGATGGATTCTTGAGACTTTTGAGACAATTTTCCTTCCCACATTCATTTGTGGAGAAAAAAAAATAGAGTGGTATTGCAAATGTAATTCATCCTTGGTAGTTACTAAAGATTATTTGTCACAATGGAATAGAAACATATAACCTCCTCTCCTCATTATCTTTTTTAAGTACAATAAAAGGAATAAAAGGATTCGAACTACAAACTTCCTAATCACAAACACATCCGCATGCTAGTTGAGTTGTACCCATTTTAGCAACACATAATTTCTTTGTTAGCTATTAACTCAATTCTTCATATTACTTGGCCCTTCTTTCTGGGCCCTTCTTTCCTTCTAGTTAAAGTACAATTTTGAGACCATTCCATGAGGTAAAATAAGAATAACCTTCTAGATACAATATATGCATTTAGAATGACCTCATATTTAAGTAGTTACTTGATTCACAATAAAAAACGGTCTAATTAGTAGAGGTAGACCCATTAGGAGCTTTAATTTCGTGTTAGGAATAAATGAATGTGATCTCTAATATATGGTCTATGGGTCTGACTATGATGAGCACCGGTTGACTCATTCCTTTATCCACTCTTCTTGGCCTTAACTGGCCGTGTTGTGTCTTTGATGCTATTATTTTGAAGAAATTAGAGTGGTCAAAGCAAGCTTATGCCACCCGTGCATGTGGGCCAAAATTTATTGAATCATTTTTTAGACCAATATCCCGGCTTTGGTTTTAATTGTCCACTCATCTTGAGGATAGGAAAGTTTTTAATTTGAAGCATATTTAAATCATTTGTATCTTGAGATGGTTTGTTTTTTTTTTCCCTTTTTAATTTTAAACTTTTTAAAAAAATTATTTCAAGTCTAGGAATATGACTAGTCACTTAATGAAATGTTATAATTGCATATCCATTTGTATGTCCAACAAATTTAGCACTGTAATGTCTAAAATGTGATTCTTGAAAAAAGAGAGAAATTCAATTAATCTAATGTAATATATGAGTAATTTCATTAGTTGATTGTTTAATTTGTATTATTAAATTATTAATAATACAAGGTTAAAGCCATAAATTTTATCTTTAATTTTTCCTATTTAAGTATATCTAAAGCTTCAATTTTGAAATAATTTAATTGCATAATTTTAAATTTAGGATTTTTTTTTTATATTTTATTTTATTACAAATGTTAAAAAGAATGAACTAAAGACATCATAAAGTATGTTTAGGAAAAATTAACTGCTGGCATATGCAATATATTGTTTTTTTTTTCTTTCTCTAAGCTTATAATCATTTAATTGACTTTTTAAGAAAAAAGAAATATATTCTCCCTGAAAACGACAACAAGGATGAAATTAAAAGTTTTTTTTTAATTATTTATTTTGCTATTATTATTATTATTATTTAAATAGAAAACTTCTTTTAAACTAACAACCAAGAAAAGATGAGTACACATTTAGAAGTGAAAGTTGAAGTAGTTATTTTAGAAAAAGAGATTTAGGTAGGATTGATTTTGTGAAATTGATTTTTATTCAATCATATTTATGTTTGATTTTGTGAAATTGATTTTTATTCAATCATATTTATGTTTGTTTTCAAATTCTGATTTTGAATTATTATGTTTGATTTCAAAAGTGATTTTGGAGTTAGAAAATTTAACTAAAATAATTGTATTTTCTATTTGAGAAAGTGATTTTAAAAGAATTGTATTTTCTATTTGAGAAATTATTTAACTAAAATAATTTTGATAAATATATATTTTTATTTATTAATTTATTTTATTGTCAAATTTTTATATGTATGTTGAGTAACTAGAATGTGTATAATAAATTTTCTTAAAAGTGTAATAAATATGAAAAGAAAATTCAAAACATATATCTCATTCAATCATGTTATTTGTATCATTACAAATACATAAAATTAAATATTATTATGTATATAATGATATAAGATCTTTTGGCCAAAAATTAAAATTTTAAAATATGAATTTACAAATAACTAACCAACAATATTTTAATGAACTAATAGCCATTTTTAAAACTAATTCTTGGTTCAACAAAAATTATCCACAAACTAATTCTTCCATAGTGGATTTGAAATGATTTGAAACTTTTATAAAAATCAATTTTAATCTTTGTCAAACATCATCAATTTAAGATCATCAATTTAGGATCATTCTTAAACATATCCTAACCTGTCCCCCATGATAACATATTTTGACCATTAAAAACAATAATTTTAAATATTTTCATCTCTGGTTGAATAATAAGATTTTAATAAAATAAAATAATAATAAATAATTACAATAGAATAGTGCATATTTGTATTAACTGTATTAGATATTAATATAAAATTAATTTTACCATTATTTATTAACTTAAGGTTTTAGATTCAAGGATGGTCTAACCATCTCGATAGCAAAATTTTCCATATTTTACTCAACATGTTTCAAATATTTTGAGATGGATTTGGTTATTATCCTTCCCTTTAGTTAATGAGGATTACAAAATTTATTATTTATCAGATTTGATTTTGTACCACACTTATTTAATAATTGTATTTTTTTTTTTTCAAAAAGAAATAATTGCATTTTTTTAAAATCACAATTTTGAAGTAAACAAGGAAAAAGTTGGTTTCCATTTTTTTTTTTAAAAAAAATTAAATAAAAACGAACTTTCATTGTTATATATATATATATAATAGAATATCCTGAAATTTAGGAATAAGATCAAATATTTCCTTATTTGATAGTGTGGTCAATGTCGAAGGAAACTCGGTTTGAAGTTGACTAGAGGAAAAGAAAAAGAAAAAAAAAAAGACCCATTATTATTATTATTTTCGTATAAACAGAAAACATATAATATTACTCTTTCTTCTTCAAATCAAATATTTTCAGATGCTTGTACACCAAGCTATTTCCTTCAGATTTCCTAACCATTCATCAGTTAGGGTTTTCCTTTTCCTCTCAGGATCTCTTCCTTCTTCTTAATCCTTTAATTTAGTCGTAATGGCTTCTGCTATTTTCTCTTCTGTTTCACCTCATTCTTCTGCTTTTCCTTTTCCCCACACTCCCTTCACCACCGACATGACGAAATTCACCGTCCATTCTTTTCATCAAAATCTAGAAATCTTAAGCGACGAAGACGATGGCAATACCGACAACGACGAAGTTTATCCACCCACCAGGACTAAGCAGAGGAAAGCTCGGGAGTTTGCAGTGAAGGACGCGCCTCAGGCGGTGGTCGATTGGTACACGATTGCTCTCGACAAGAAAACTGCTCTCAAGAAATCGGTCGTCAAAGAGAACGCATTAGGGCATCTTTTGAAGAAGGGATGGGAATTTTTCTACATTCAGAAGAAAAACAGGCAGGAGTTGCGATACAAATCTCCTAACGGTAGGGTTTATATTTCTCTCAGAACCGCCTGCAAAGCCTATATCGATGAAGGAGGCACCGCAGTTGCCGATCATTCCCTAACTCAAAAGAACGATTCACAACCAGGAAAAGAAACTGCGGCGTTCTCATTTGAGAAACCTAAAGACGAATCAGAATGCGTTAAATCACCAGTACCGTCTGTGCAAATTTTGGGCAACAAGAAAATGCAGCCGCGGATGGCGGCGATGGGTACTTCACGGCGGAATCCACGAACGACTCTGCATTATTTGATGGATCATGGGTTAGTTTCGCCGGGAGATAGACTGTATTACAAGAAGGACGATTCAACAATGGTTTGGGGATCAGTAACAAATGAAGGCGTCATTAAATGCGACTGTTGCTCTGATGTGTTTTCTACCAGTAAATTTGAGGCTCATACACGCAGTACAAAGCATAGGCCGGCGGCCAATATCTTTTTGGAAGATGGGCGATCCTTATTGGACTGCCAAAAGCAATTGAATCAAAATAATCAGATTCAGAAGGAGACAAAACCCACTGAGAAAGAGGTAAACAATAATAACAATGCCCATTCTGTCACGCCCTGCCTGGACAAAAACGACTGCATCTGTTCCGTTTGTCATTTTGGGGGTGAATTGATTTTGTGCGATCTCTGCCCTGCTGCTTTTCATGGCAGTTGCCTCGGTTTCAATGGCATTCCATCTGGGGATTGGTACTGCCCTTCATGCTGCTGCAAAATTTGTGGCCAAGTTTCATACGATTTTGATGATCATGTTTCCCCTTTCGATAAATCTTTTGTCAAATGTGTTCAATGTGAGCAGAACGTTCATATTGGATGTGTGAAAAGCATTCAAGTTCTTGAAGATGATTCAAATCAAACCATCGATAGAGATAACTGGTTTTGCACCAGAAGATGTGAAGATATCCACATGGGTCTGCAGAAGCTTTTATGGAAACAAATCCCAGTAGGGGAAGAAGCAGAAAACCTCACATGGACATTAATGAAATATTGCCCACATAAGATGACTGAGCATCACAAGAAGAAGTTCAATATTGCTCTTGGTATAATGCACGAGAGCTTTCGTCCTGTGAAGGATCCCATCACCAAAAACGACCTCATACAAGATGTTCTCCTAAGCAAAAGATCAGAGTCGAAACGCTTGAACTTTGAAGGGTTTTACACAGTGATTTTGGAGAGAAAAAACACAGTAATCACAGTGGCAACAGTGAGAGTTTATGGAGACGAAGTGGCTGAAATTCCTTTAGTTGCCACTCGGTTGAAATACCGCAGACATGGAATGTGCCGCAGATTGATGAACGAACTTGAGCATCAGCTTATAGAATTAGGAGTGAAGAGGCTGTCATTACCTGCTGTTCCTGAGGCCCTCAACACTTGGACAGCCGGATTTGGGTTCTCTAAGATGACAGATTCTGATAGATTAGAGCTGATTAAGTACACATTCTTGGGTTTTCAGCACACTGTGATATGCCAGAAGGATTTATTAGAGAAGATCAGAATCTCAAATAATCTGAAATGGTGGCCAAGGAAGAAGCTGAAGCAAACTTGTTTAGATTATGAGTTCTCTGATACTATGTCTTTAGATGATTGGAACTCAATTTCAGAGGCCTTTTGATTCAACCAATTAGTCAAAGTTTTTGAAGGTGAAGGAATTAAGGAACTGTAATTCAATATTATTTTTTGTATAGATGGTTTTCCCATGTTAATTTTTTTGAGCTGCATGTTTGAAACTGTATATTGACCTTGGGCATCAAATTTATGCTGCTATAATAACATTAAGTTTCTATATTAATTTCTTTTTCAATTATGGTAACCCTCTTTTGGTAGTTTAGCTAGTTTCTATCTATGGGTTTACTTTGGTCATGTTTAATTATGATATGTGACTTTCAATAATTAACATTTTTGTTAATTGAGGTGAGAGATTATCTTCCTTTTTCACATGTGTTAAAAGGAAATTACATGTGTAATTAAGATTAAATGACCTTTATAATGTATTAGCTGAGTTTGGAGATTTTAACCATGCATGAAATAATAACTAGTCCAGGTTTAATACGTCGATTTGTTCACAGTTTCCTACCATTTATTAATCAGTACCCTGTGCTAATATCAGTTAATATTTATTAATGACAAGTACGTACTGTACTTTCCCCCTGAATTTACAGGTTAAATTTTGGGAAAAATATATACTGTTTTGGATCTATTTTGAGTTTAATTTTAATTTAGTCTATAAATTTTAAAATGTTACAATTTTATCTTTTTGAGAATTAAGTTTTTAATTTCAAAATACACTTTTAATTAACTTCAATTTTTCAGCAAATACTCACTTTTCGCATCTACTATTAATGTCTATTAATTAATTTAAAAAGTATAACATTCGTAATTAATTAAGTTTCACTATTTTTCATCACATTAAAGTTACATTTAAAATTTCACTTCATAATTATTTTAAATTAATTAATAGGCATTAGCATCAAATACTAAAAGTGAGTATCTAGTGAAAGCCAATGTTATAAGTGAAAATTTTGAAACTTAGGGACTAAATTGAAACAAAACTCAAATATCAAGGGTAAAGTTATAATATTTTAAAACATAGAGACTGAATTGAAATCAAACTCAAAACTAAAGAATTAAAAGTGTAACATATTTAAAATTAAGGAATAAATGAAAACTAGATCCAAAACTAGGGATAAAAAAATATTTCTTCCTTAAATTTTTCTACTTTAACCTCTTACTTTTAAATTGGGTTATAAATGGATAATTTGTTACTTATTGGAACAATTTAACTTTGTTTTTAAAGAGACAATATTTTTCCAATTTTGCTTCTATTGAGTTATTTTATGGAAAGTTTTTAAAAATAGAAAAATAAAGAAAACTATTTTTATAAAATAGCAAAATTTTTAAGATAATTGTGATAGATGCGGATAGAAGTCTATCATAATGATAAAAATGATAAAAGTCTATCACTAATGATATGAGTCTATTAATGTTTATTATTAGTATTTTTTTGTTATTTTCTGTAAATAGTTTGTCATTTTTTCTATCTGTGAAAATTTTCTTTATTTTATTGGGCTCTTTTCAAATATAGAAAAATGAGACAAACTATTTACAAATATAGAAAAATTTTATAGTCTATCAGTGATAGATTGCGATAGAATTCTATTGCTTTCTATCGCTCAAGTGATAGAATTAATTTGTTTGAGTGATAGAAAACGACCGATAGACATTGAAATTTTTCTATGTTTGTAAATAGTTTGATATTTTTTTCCTGTTTACAGTAATTTCCCTATTTTATTCTGAATTGTTACAAAAATTTTAGTTAATAAATTTGAGAGTAATTATTTTAAATAGAAAAACTGCTAGAAATATTTTTAAATATAGCCAAATATAATTGTCTATCAACAATAACAATGATCACTGATAGACATCTATTAATGTCTCACTAAAAAATAGTGATAATGGTAGTAGTCTATAGTATTTATCAGTAAAATTTATTATATACTAAATATTTTAGTTATTTTTTTATATTTGAAAACATCATAAATTTGACATAAAAATGAGAAGAAAAACTAAGATAAAAAACTGTAGAATGAGAATGCAATTTTTTTTTTCTATTTAAAATTATTTCTGAAGTCTCTAATCAAAACGTAAAGGACGACAATTATTATTTTTTTATTTTTATTTTTCCACCACAATTAACGAGGAATTCTCAACGAAAAATTACGGATAATCAATATTTAAAATGAGAATCAAATTTAAATTAATCTGAAATGTATATAAGAAGAAAAATACATAATGAAAAAAAAAAAATATTTGGTAGTCGTTTTCTTAAAAAGACGTAATTCTAGTGCAGGCCATAAATTTAAAAGAAAAATACTTTCTGCAGTCCACTAATTAAATTCATCTAAAAACTTAAAAGTTTGTATAGGGTGATAAATTTAATATTATATCGTATAACATTTATTTTTTAAAAAAATATTTTTTAAAATAATTTTTTTCTCTGTAATTGGAAGAAATGCATAGAGATGAGTAGTGGGTTGCACTCAAATATTCTGTTAGATATTATATTAAATTTGCGTTCATTTATAAACTTAAGTTTTTGGGTCAATCGATGATTTTAAGATGGTATCAAAGCAGGTTGTTTCAGGCTTCCTAATTAATATTCATTTCCACTTATTTGACTCTTCTTCATATTTCAAATTCGAAAGTGAGGGTAGCTTAAACTAATGGGTCAATCGGTGATTTAAGATATTCCTCAATTAAAAATAGTATGTGTATATATATATACACACGAGATACCCACACAACTACCTCAGAGTTGGTAAAACACCCAACAAGAAGTAGAAATTCTCATTTGGCCTTTGATAATTTATAACTATGATCTAAAACCATTTTCACTTCAATAACATGTGGTTTCATGATTCAAAACTACTTTTTATTGATGATATGTATATGTTTTATCTAGTTTGAGTTATACTCAATTTGATTATTTATTATGTATTAAATGATCTTTTATACAATTATTAAAAGAACTTTATCTTTAATTAATTTCAAACACATTATTGATAAAATTTAAGAGAACAAGCCAATATTTATTTTTGAGACAATAATAAACAATTTATCTATTAAACTATGTTCTAACGTCAAAAGAGATGTAAATGTCTTTGACAAATTTAGTTAGACTACCAATAATGAAAAATGTGATGTTAGCTTAGTATGGCAAAAATAAATTATCTAGAAGAGAATTCTAACGATACAATCTTGAAAAGAGAGCAAAAATTGTAGAAATTTATATAATAATTAGGAAAATTTTCACATATAGAAAAAATGTCAAATTATTTATAGAAAATAGTAAAAAAAGGAAAAAAACATTGATAGACATTGATAGACTTCTATTAGCATCCATCAATGATAGACTTCTATTATTTCTATAATTGATAGATCCTGATAGACTTCTATCAGCATCTATCAAAACTATCTAAAAATTTTATTATTTTGTGTAAATAATTTTTCTTATTTTTCTATTTTTAAAATTTTCCCTAATAATTAATCATTCACCTTAGAGTTGATATTTGAATATGATAGATATAATAATATAAAGATCATATCTTTGTCAAAATTTTATGTACACGTAAGCAAGAATTCCACACCAATCAAAATTATCGACAAAATCTCAATTGTGGATTTTTCTAAGTACGTTGATTATTCTATATTCAATTTCTGACTAAAATAAACAAACGGAATTGATGGGATATTATCAAATAATTTAACATTAATTAAGTTATCTTTTTTTTTTTTTAAATAGTATAATAAATCAATGTGGTCAAGGTTCTATTTTAAATTTATGAAAATTATTATCCATATAAAACCATATAGTTTTGGGTGATTTGCACAAATAAAAATCAGGTCCAAAATAATAAAAGATATAGTACAAGGAAAAACATATTAGGAATATAACACAAAATTAGCGCAAGATATCACTGATAGCAGCTATCTGATAGCCATATTGGTAAATGACTAAAAAGCCCATGTACACCATTTCGCTTCTTCTTCCAGTTTTCTCAATTTGAAAGCTATCATTGGTAGCACCTATCAGTGATAGCCACTTATAGCTACTATAAGTTTCTATCTCTGATAGTTGCTATCAATGATAGCTTTCAATTTGAGAAATATTAATACAACCTTGAAATAGTAACAATTGAAATATTAGCTTTCAATTTGCTATCATACATCGTTGGCTATTATTGATACACTTTCATAAATTGGAATCAAACTTGAAATATTAACACTTTGGCTATCAGTGATAAACTTTTATAAGTAGTCATCAACTTTGAAAGGAAACTATCAACTTTCAAATATTAACATTTAAAGTTATAAGTTATAGAAGTCTATCAATGAGAGGTCTATAAGTGACTATCACTGATATCTATCTAAGTCACATCACCAATATCCTCAATATCATTCATTTAATTGATATATACATAAGTCATATCATTGATATATGGATATCACTGATAGCTTTTATCAGTGACTATTACCGATAACTTTTAGCAGTGGCTATCACTGATAGACTTTCATCAAATGGAATTGGCTTTTATATCATTGATATCATCGATATATGGATATCACCTAAGTTCTATCACTAACATTATTGATATCACTTATATCGTGGTTATTGGTGATAGCTTCTATCACTGATAACATGCTATCAAAGATAACTTCAATCATTCCTTTTTACCATCAAATAACATGCTATTGTTGATAGCTTCCATCACTAATAACATGTTATTAGTGATAACTTCTAAGCATCCCACTTACACTTTAGTTCGAGATTCAACTTTATTAATTAAATTCATTAAGTTGGTTATCAATGATAGACTTCTATAAGTGGCTATTAAATGTGAAAGAAAATCATCAAATATTAAGCTATCAATGATAGAAAATATTAGTGGCTATCTCTCATAGACTTTCATTAGTGATTATCAATTTCTAAAGATTAACACTCAAAGTTATCAATGACTATTATTGCGAAACTTTTATCGTGATTATCAATAATAGACTTTTATCACTAATAGACTTTTATCATTGATATCTACCTAAGTTCGATATCACTGATACATGACTATGACTGATATCTATCCAAGTTCTATCGCTAATACACTGATAATTGATATTACCAATACACAAATATTTAGTGAATTATTTTCTAACATTTAAAAATATGAGTAGCCAGTGAATTCTGTAATTAATGATAGCATTCTTTGAGTGACTAATTTATAAGTATATCAGTGGCTATTACTGATAGATTTATATTATTATGTCATAATAGTGAAGTCAATCACTGGTAGCTATTAATAGATTCTATAAGTTTTAAATTTTTAGTTTTATCTTGAGTATTTACTAATAAATTAGTATACATTAGTTGATAAGAGTTTATAAGTCATAGACTTCTATCGCTGATCGAAGTAGTTTGTCAGTGATAGAAGTCTATCATCGATAGACTACAATAGACTTAGTATATTAGTGATATCATAGGCCATCAGTGATAAAATTATTGGCCTGTTTAATTGAGAAGGTTTGGAGAGAGGAGGGGATTGGGGATGGAAGCAAAAAAAAAAAAAAAAAAAAGAGAGAAAGGAAATAATTTTTTTTTTTTTAAAAAAAAAGGGAAGAAAAATGGAAGCAAAAACGGAGAAATGAAAGAAAATTAAAAAAAGAAAGAAAGGGAAGAAGAAAATTAAAAAAAAAAAAAGAAGAAGAAGAAGAAAAGAAGAAGAATGGAAGCAAAAACAGAGAAAAGAAAGAAAATTTTTTAAAAAAAAAAGAAAGGAAAGAAGAATGGGAAAAAATGGAGAAAGAAGAGAAAATTAAAAAAAAAAAGAAGAAGAAGGAGAAAGAAAATAATTTTTTTAAAAAAAAGTGAAGAAGAATGGAAGCAAAAAGGGAGAAAGAAAAGAAAATTAAAGGGAGAAACTCATGGAAACAAAGCTGGAGAAAGGAAAGAAAATTAAAAAAATAAAATAAAAGAGAGAGAAAGAGAAGAAGAAGTACAACAAAACAAGGGAGGACACATTTTTAGATTTTTTTCTCTTATTGTTCTATCCATTATAAATATCATTTACCCTAAAAAACATAAATAATGCACGAGTATAACTCATTGATTAAGGTATTTACTATTTATCTTAAGATTATAGTTTCAAATTCTCACCATCATATTTATCGTATTTGTTGATGCCAAATTTGAGATGAGGTGATTACGCACCTAATCTCTACGTGGCAATAATGAACACTATCTGCAAAATAGAAAAGATCTGCACACCGACATGGTACTTGCCATACAGGCTCCGATGCTTAAGTTAGAAAAGAATTTTATGCAGCAAGTAGGGAATTTTAGTATGAGAGTGGATTTACTTCCTTTGGTATATCTTTCTCTTATTTATAGAATTTTACTGACCTAAACCATTTTTCTTTTAGGGTTTCCGAGTTGTCTCCCTAGCCTTAAATCTCTTTCTGACGCTTTTTCCCACGAATAGCTCCATTGGAGGGTGTGTTCTTAGGATCGGCCTCGGTTTTGGGCCTAGGTCGAGCCTCGTGGTATGGGCTTCAACCCATGCCACTTCTTCTCTCCTAACCTTTTCTTATCCTGGACCTTGGCATTTGGCCCACTTCTTGATTTCAACTTTTATTCTTTTTACGATTTTGCCCCTTAATCCAAAATCACCATAACAGTACTAAAAGAGCACGATGCAATATTTGGTTTTATCATCAGATTAAAATTCCTAAACTTTCACACATATAATTTCTTTTAGTTTCTGAACTCTTAAATATTTTTATTTTAGTTCCTATAAGAATCGTTCGAGTCTTTAAGGTCTCATATTGGTAACTATTTAGAATTTTTTTTTTTAATTTTAATTTTGCATATTCAGCCCCCTTATTCACATTTTCCCCAAAAACAAATACAATTTTAATTAATTGGTATATATATATATATATATATATATATATATATATTTGTAATTGACTTGAATTTTTTTTTTGTTTAATCTCTTTTAAAAAAAAATACTTCTAACAATATATTAAGATAAGCTAAATGATAAGGATGTTGAGACTACGCCAACTTAGTTAAAATATGTTAGCTTCGTCTTTTTTTTTTCAAATACATATAATTAATTTTTTTTTGGTCTCAAGTTTGAGTCCACCCTTCTTAGGTGTTAGGATTTATCAAGAGATTGGAATTCTTAAATGATTAATGAAAATAAGAATTTTAATTCAAAATTGATGACGGATTAAAAGAATAGGTGCCCCCATTTTTTAAATGCAAAATTGAAGACTAAAACAAAATATGGTTTTAAATGAATAATAAAACAATATGTATAATACAATAAGTGGTGAATTGGCAAAAATTGGCTAGTTAGTAAAATCACAACATTTAACAAAACTTAACATCTAATTTGGAAAAAAAAAAAAAAAAATTAAACTTTAAGATGAAAAGTGATATATGACCCGATAAAAAAATAGATATTTCCCCTCCCCTCAAATAATAATAATAATAATAAAAAAAAAAAAAAAAGAGTTAGCAATAACAAATTTGAATTTAAGCCTAATATATCCAAATCATCCGAAAGTGATGAGGAATCTAATACTTCCGTAATATTGTAGCACATTTTTCGAATCTGTAATATTGTAATACTTATTCTCTCTATTTTCAAAATACTTACTTTCCGTTTATTTTAGATGTCCAGAATTATAGATATATGAAATTATAGATATATGTCATTTTTAGATTATCATGTTTGATTTGTAGGAATACTTTTGTAGATATTTGAGAATATTTTGATGACTATGTTTGTTTCGTAGGTTGGAATATCTTAAATTTTTTCAAAAAAAATTCCTTACAACTATTTATTAATTTATAATTATTTTGATATAATTTGAACTTATATAACATATTCTTTTTTATCAATTTAAATTTCTTTTTAAATTAATACAATTTATATTATTTCATATGTTATTTTTCTCAACAAAATAATATATCATAATTTAAGATTTTTTATAAAATAAATATGAATTTAAATTTAAAATTGAATATATTGTCTTACTAAAAAGTAATAAGAAATGTGTAAAATAAAATAAAAAGGAAGGACAAAAATGTAAAATGGAGATGGCCACAACTCGGGAATCTGGAAACCAATGTTTGAGGAAGGCATGCAAAACTCTCCAAATGCCCTCCGTGAATACTTGGGATTCTCCAGATGTCAGGGCGTCTTACAATACTACAAAACAAACACGGTAATCCAGATGCCCACTCTATAGAAATCTAGGATGACTGCGAAACAATGTCTCCTAAGTGCATTTACACCATGTTGTATATCTCATCATAATTTTTTTTATATGACAAACTTTATTTATTATTTTTTAAAATAATTTTTTTTTATTCTTTTCATATGTGATAAAAATGAGATTCATTAAGATAAATGATGAACGCATCCTGAGATGTACATATCTCTAGTATTATTCTTTTAAACATGGCGATGTGATTGAAATTTCTATTTTTTTTCCTTAAAATACCCACAAAAAAAAAAAAAAAAAAAAATCCAAAACACGTTTGAGCAGTGAAAAGCTATTTCAAAGCGGAGGATAAGAATCAAACAACAAGGATGCTATTGAGAGTCTTAAATGAAACAGATTCGACATTAATTATGAACCATTGAAAAAATCGTACTCTCTATTCCAACCTTCCATTTGGTTGAACCATCATTAATTAATCAACATAAAAAGCTTAATTATCCATTGTCATTATAACGAATCTAATTAATTTACATTAATGACCATTGATTGAAGTGGATCAAATTTTCGACCCAAACCCATCAAAGATCAAAGAACAAAAAAGCAAAATTAGAAATCAAAAACTTACCCAAAACCAAAAACATCAAATTTTTTTTTTTTTTGGAGGGAGGAAAAAAAAACTGAAGTTCAATCTTCAAAGAAACATTCCCTTTGATCTTCACCCACTTTTGCGATGAGCTTGAATTGGAGAAGAAAGAGCAGAGGATCCATCTGGGTGTTTTTCCATCTTATTTGGAATCAAAATCCTTACCTTTTCCTTTCGTCTTGATTTTGATGAACTCTGTTTCAAAACAGGGATCAAATACCAAGCAATACAAGTGCACAAAATGGTCACTGATCTCCCAAAAACACTCAACAAAAACAGAATCAAAATCACCATAGTTGTAATATAATAAGATTGTTTGTTCAATCTCCTCAAATTTCTCACTCGTACGACGCTGTTCTTGTGGGTTGTTGGTTGTTTGTTCTGTTCATCCTTAATCGCCATAGCTTCTGAATCAGTCGTATGTTTTTCTTCTTTCTTTTCCTTCTGTTTCACCACGACAGGAACACACTCATCTGAATTCTTGTAAGCAAAACGGACCATAACTATGTCTTCAGGGTCAACTCGAGAGTAAATTTTCTTCCTTTTCTCATCAAGATCGGTTAAAAGGGCAGAGAATTTGTCGAGGCCACGGTCAGAGTAAGGATTTTTCTTGTCTTTGTTGTGGGTTTTGTGTCCATTTCTGGACTTTTTGGGAGTGGAATTTGGGGACACTGATTCATGAAGAGCCATTACTAATGGAGAAGAAAAGGGTTGACTTGTTTAAAACAGAGTTTCTGTTTGGAAGAAGGGTTTTGTTATGAGAGCAAGAAAATTGTGGGTTTATATTAGCAAAATTTAAAGTCATTTAATCATTTATAGAGGGAATGAGAAGACCAGATCCAAGCAAAAAGTTTGGTCAAATTGAAATCTTGATTAAAAAAAAAATTTATTATTTTTAAATTTATAAAAAAATACAAATAGTATAGAAGCTTCGTGGCCTGTTGATTTGTTTGACTTTGTAGGAGAAGAGAGAATAGGTATGATTTTGGTTAAATAAATTGATAGTGTTAACTTGGAGAGGAGGTTTTAATTCGTCAACAAGCAAAGCAAAGCAAACATATGCTCGTAAGTCATAAAAATAAAATATGTAGCAGTGAAGTTCAACGCATAATTTAAAATTTTAATATAAGTTTTAATAACTGAGAACCAAGATATGTTTGAAACAGATTTAATCAAAATTTTATATTAGAAGATTATCTTATTGTGCATTTAAGAATCATTGGTATCTTGGAATGAATTTCATTGTAAAAGAATTTGAAAAATGAACTTGTTTGCTTTATAGAAAGAAAAGACATCTGTGTTTCGACAATTTTTTAAAGAAATTATTATTAACCCATTACACATGTGACATGTTCTATTTACCTTCATCCGTCGTTGATTTATTAATGTGTATATATTTTTTTAATTTTGACTTTGATTTCATCAACAATGTACTGAATTCCATCATAACGCTAATTTTTTGCCGTCAGATTTTTGGAGAGATATTTCATTATAATTACAATATATATTTATATATATATTCAACCATTTTCACAATATCCTTTCTTGGATCTACATTTAGAAACAAATATTTACGGATATGGCTAAGCGCTGATGTCATCCCTTGGGACATTATTTGTATGAAATACATTTCATTTCTCTGATACTTGTTTCGTTGTATTTCTTTGACATTTATTAGCATTTGTTTTTGTTATAACCAAAGCATTAAAATCTAAAAACTTGTTCAATAACGGTTACTTACTTTTTATTAATATTTTTAAAACCAACCCGAAATTTCAAAATTAAAGTCTTGTTTAAGAACTATATCATTTTTTCCTATTTTCTCTCAATTTCTTATAATGATGAGATCATTATAGATTAAATCCAATTTCAAAACTTATTTTCATATATAAGATTTTATGAAATTTTGAAAAAATATTTTCATATTTATGAAGCACCCTTAACGTTTGAGAGAAAAAATACATTTATTATATGATTTTATTTTTCAAGCATCTAGTTTTACCGGTAGAATCATGTTATTTCTTTTTAGTTTTCAAAATTTGACTTAGTTTTTAAAAACATTGATAAAAAATAGATAACAAAGCAAGAACTTTAAAGGTGAAATGAGTGCTTATAAGCTTAATTTTCAAAAACTAAAAACAAAAAATCAAATGGTTACCAAACGAAGTCTTAAAAAAAAAGATAACTTTTATTTTTTAAATTTGACTAAAAATTTAAGGACATGTTTGGCCAACAATTTAAATTAGAGATTTAAAAACAGATTTAATAAAAACATGCATGTTTTCAAATGTATTTGGTATAAGTTTCAAAAATTGAGTTCCATAATATATTTATAAATCATAATCAAACTAGTTGTAATCTCCCACCAAATATTAAGTTAAATAAAAACTACTATTAATTAAATTATTAACATATTTTAGCATTATTTTTTTTAATAATTATTATTATATAATATCATATAATTTATAGAACATTATATGATACATATTATATAGTACCAAAAACAAATTAAGTTTATAATATGAAATATCATATTTATTAACTTTTTTAACTTTTCTAATCCAATTCTACATTTTTAAAATTTTAAATTCAAAATCTAAATATACAGAAAACATAAAAATGTTTTTTTTTAAAAAAAAATTTAAACTTTACACTACTTGAATCAAATAATCGAAAAGCAATTTTAAAAAATAAAATGCATATTACCCACTAAACACATATTCATATTCGTTCGTTGAACTTAAAAAGTATTTAGTTAAACTTTTCAAATGTTTAATTTTCAAAATAAGTCATTTTAGAAAAACATTAGAGTGTTTGGCATCCACTCAAAATAGCTTTTCAAATACTTTCGAAGTGTATTTTCAACACTTTTTATCAAAAGAGTTTAAATAAAAATGATTTTTTTAAAAAAAATTAATAATTTTTTTCTTTTGTCAATCCAAACAAGTCCCTGAGTAAATCTAAAAAAAAATCTAAAACAAAATGAAGATCACCTGCCAAACATACCATAAATGTTTCTTTAAAAAAAATTGAAAACCATGAAAAGAAAAATGGGAGTGGAAGCAAGCATAAATTTGAAAATAAAAGACAACGAAATCTGTTATCAAATTAGAATAAAATATTTCTATTGGTAGAAACTAGGATAAACTTCAAGAAATACTTCCGATAAATAGAAAGAAGAAAAAAAAATAGCCAAGCTAATAGACTAGTAGAACAAGAAACGATATAAACCATATAAAAAGTTGTGAAATGATGGTGAGAGATTCTTAATTGAGCCGGAGGGGCAGGTGAGAGACTGGAAGACAAGCCAGTACATGTATGTGTTGAGAAGATTATGAACGTAAAGACATTGACAAATAAAGAAAGAAAATGAAAGCTGAATTTGAAAATAATGTGCAATTCCAACAGATAACGACCATTCTCCATTATCCATTGCTTCACCACACAAAATTCAAATCCCCCCCCCCCCCCCCCCCCTTCAATTCTCGCTTTGCAGAGCTTAATATTATCTCCACATGGACTCACTATTTGGACCCACAAAACTTCTCACTGTACCCACCCACCGACTGAGCATTAAAACACAAATGCATAATTGACCTACGAAATAAGAAGGTGCTTGGTTGACACGCCATTGCTAATGTATCAACCGATGCAATTGCATAATCATCTACTGTTTTGAAGTATGAGTTTGATGAATTGAAGAGAAAACACAAAGCAAAAGAGAGAGGAAAAAATCATAAATAGGTGCCAAAAGATGGGGGCAATAGTTGTTCAACTTGACACCATGGAGCACAACAAAGTCATACTCAAAGTGACTAGATATAGTAGTCCGAATCACATGCTTTTGAAAACTATAAAGGGACAGGTAATTTGCACACTTATAACTCTCTCAACATCTTACCAGGCACTATGGCTGACTGCTGAGAAGAACATTCGCTGCTGCACAACACAAGAGATAAGACACTAGACATTGCTGCAGTTCAACGGCCACGATTGGGAACTTATGCACCGTCAATGCATGTGAATGCAGAAGTGACCAGTTCACCATTACATGCACTTCCTCAGCAGAAAATCTATATTAATCTTAGTCATTAGTCATCGAACTTGAGAGTTTCATCATCCATGTATTTCTCTTGCACTGCTGCAACTGTAATACTTAGTTAAGCAAATTTCGACAAACTGTTCCTTTAGAGTAATGAATCAACTTATAATGCATTGCTAAGAGAGACAGGACAGCCCTTGAGCAGTTGATCCCATACCTACTATATAAAGATAACCATGTTATGGGATGCAAAGAAAATAAACCACCACAATGTCAATGGCCTTCGGAAATGAACATTCCCTCTTACCACTCTTCATGATATGGCTAGCATGGCAACAAAACATTCTTTTGGATCTTATTTTTAGGTCAAAAAATAAATTAGTTCTTTTACCAGCCAACTCAACTGGTGAGTAGATTGCAAAATTGAAGAAGGTGGGCAGGCAGGCTATTCAAGTAAATTTCAAAATCAACATTAACAAGAGAGGTGAACTGTGTGTTAGAGTAGGAAGTCATGTGTTTGAATCCTTGTAAAGTCATTTCCTTCCGAATTAATATTGATTTTCACTTGTTGAGTGTACTACCAAATTTCTAAATCCACATGTGAGGGAATTGTTGAAGTATTGATATAATTAAATTTACCATAACTCATTAACTTAATCTTTTGGGTGGTTGATTGATGATTTAACAAAATAAAAAAGGCAAAATAGAAGGAATTATATAACAAGAAATTGTATGCAAAAAAGGATATCTGTAATAGTCCCAATCCGTAGCACCAACTGCAATCTTGCTGAATTCAACTGCACTTGCTTCCATACCAGCAAAAATGTACCCATTGCTCTTGTCTAATAGCTTAACTAGATTTCCTACACTCTCTTTATCCTGTGAATAAGGATCTGACCAGTAAGCCCTCAGATAGACCAACTGATACGCAAAAAGTAAGGATGGAATTGCTTGCCTGGATATCTAAGGTTGTAAAATTGACTAAACCAAAATCTTCAATTACACCACAAAGCTCCTTAGTGAGCTTTCTGCAATAAAGAGAGAATAATTCACATAAGAATAGAGATACTAAATTTACAAGATCACTGAAATAAAGAGCCATTGGAATACATTGATTCTATAGATCAAATTAATATAAAATTTGCACAACACCTACTTTATTATAATGTTCATACAAGTTACAAGATACCACCAATTAACTTTCAACATGAATGGTATAAATATCAATAAGACCTGTGTCTGACAATTTAAAAGCACTTGTGAAGCCTTGCAAGGTAATCTATCTTCCAGAGAGTGGAGAAAATACTGGGTAGACATTTGTATCACAATAGATTATGCCGAGACAATATGGAATTTGTAATCATAAATGGTAACTATCATTTTGGAAGGAAAAAGATTTAAGGATAGATCAATGATAAACATATCAATATCATTTTGAAAGACAGGGACTACAGTGAGGAAGCAATAAGGTCAGTGCTCTAGTTAGATAAAAGATCAATGAATGACTGACAGTTAAGATAACAGTTATACTTCAATTAACCATTAATTGTAAAATGAAAAGATCCAAAATTTGGACAAAAATGTGGCAATAAACATCAAACCTGTACTTGGCAGAGCGAGGATCTTGGTCAAGATGATGCTGTAGGTATGATAAGTCTTGCACATCCGTATAGAAGTCAAGATTAAAAGCTGTAAGATTAAAAAGAATAAGCAGCAATTACAATTACCAACGTGATCACCCTTCACCTGACACAAACGTAAACAATAAAACATACCTAGCCTTCCATAGTTCTCAATTAAATCAATCTTAGATAAGACATTAACGTGTGGGAGCTCCAGATGCAACATGGTTGATAAAGAGAGCAGCAGTGCACTAACATACTTCCCAGGGTCACTGCAAAGATGAGCATCAACTAAATGCACTGCAGTCAACTGTAGAAGAAGGAGAATCTTATTAAGATGTTTTTTAATAGCATTTTGTAAAAAACTAGGGCCCATTTGACAACAATTCATTTCTGATTTTCTGTTTCTATAGTTTAGGCTTGATCACCAATAGTTAATTTGTTTTGTTTTTACTTGGAAAATAAAACTACTTTTTTGGTTTTTAAAATTGAACAAGGATTTTAAATATGTTCTGAGCGAGTGAGAGAGATAAGCTAATTTTCTAATGACAGAAAAGTAGAAACCCAATGTTATCAAATGGACCCCAAAAATGAAGGAAAGGTTCAAATATAAACATTTCTCCAGAGGCCTATACCCTCAGATTCAAATTCTTAATGAGTTTCATTATAACATTCTTGGCATTGGAGTGTAGGGAAAATAATTCAACTTGTCCTGGAAAATCGAATAGGAGATAATGATCTGCAAAAATTTGATAAGCTCATCAGGTGGAATTCCGAGAATTCCGAGCCAAGAAACTGATGAATATAGTAAACCAACAGAAGGGAAACGTCTAGACACAAACAAAAAACCAATTAAACAAGAAATTACCTGTACTAAACAATCAACATTCACAATCTAATGAATAATCACATTGTAAATATATACACATTGATGAGCAGCAGAAAATTATTATGAGCAAACGAATGATAAAAGAAAAGGGTGCACTTATATAAAGATAAACTACAAATGATAATTCAATAACATATAAATCCTTAAGTTTAATTTTCCTGATACACATCTCAGAATCGCATACGCAAAAAGCATAATCAAAATTCATATATAACGACATATAAACAGATTTCCTCGATATTTTGACAAAAATTTAAGGAAGGTGGGAAATAGATCGATCAACCAGTTGTCGGAAAAAAACTGATGCATTATACCAACCTTTCAAAAGAGGTGCCAATCTAGCTTGCAACCAATCTATATTTTTCTCCAGATAATCCATGCAATAAACCAAGCCTGTAAAACATATAAATATGTAATTCCAACAAAGATATCAAAAAACGAACTACGTTGGTCAATAGCTCACCATGACTCTACTACTACATCTACAACACATTAGAGAAATTTCTCGGCCTAAATTTTTTCAACTTGAGAGAAGGTCACTGTTTCCCCTTTCTTTATATTAATGACCAAAGGTTTTTCATACAAGACAAGATTTTCTGTAGGCCATATCATCTCATAGGGATATTTTCTATCTCTCATCCATAACTTATCAAGTTTTACATGTGGCATAGCATAACATGTTTTACTCACCATCCATTAATTAGACTTCTTGGGAACCTGGCATAATAATTTTAGAAGAAAAAGAGCTTAAAAAAGACTTTAGTATACCTACCTCCATTAGGACCAAGAGAATGTTCCATCATCACATCACTTAACTTGATCAGATCCTCAATGTTTACAGCACATTCATAGCTACATTTACGTCAAGGATACCTTTCACTTGCATTTTAGCCAAATGAACTCTTCAAATACACGTAAAAAGTTGAGACTCAGAGAACTAAAGATTGGGAAGAAAAGCCATTAGTGAGGATACGGCAATGAGTCATTAGCAGGATCCAAGTTGATGACAGCAACCTTCCTACAAGCAAGCAAGAAGAAGCCATGAACGTAATTGAAAGAGATGGACACATTATATAGGGCTTGCTAAATAAATAAATAAAATATTTTTCTTTTTCTTTTAAGAAAAAAAAACACCGAATTTTACAACTGCGAATACACCCCTTTAGAGAAGGAGTTCTAACATATAAGAATTTCTATAAGTCATGAGATAACAGAAACTATCAATTGATATGCTAAATAAAAAAAATTTAACTATAGCATGAGTGCATGACTCATTCTAAAGCGACGATCCTACATCTCAATTATCAGCCATCGACCTGAACGATCGGATGATGACTTATGTCAAGAAAATTATATAAATTAGGAATTGATTCATTTCTATTTCCATTCTTTAACCAGTCACATTGTATAGTTCGCTTGCTAATGAATCGATTTAACCATTATCAGTTCAAAATATTGGAAATCCATAAATATTTGGCAAATAGATAAACTAGCGTCATACTCGGATTGAATTAAACAAACGAGTCATCATGTGACTTTCTACCAAGGGGGTAAAATTTGATCAAGCCTAGGGTTTAGCTAACTGGGAAGATGCAGAAAAGGAAAAACTCAAATAGCATAGGATGCCACGAACACAAAAAAGAGTTCAATCAATGCGTTACCATGCTATACACTGAAGAGAAGCTCGTACCTTCCGATTAGTTGCAAAAACTGAGACATGCCATTACAATAGGTAGTCTTTCCTGAACCAGGAGGGCCGATTACAACTTGCCCAAACACCATCTTCGTTTTGCACTCTTTTCCTCCACCCTAAAAGAGACCAACCTTTCGAAATTCCTTCCGCAAGAAATTAGATAATTAAATTTATACTATACTTATAATATAAGAGCGGATTGCAAAAACCACTCCTAAACTATGGTAGGTAATAGATGCAATCTCGCCCTTAAACTTAAAATTTTAAAAATTAAACTCTTGAACTTCTAAGTCAGTAAAAATTAGGCCTTCAAGACTAACGACTCGTTAACAAAAGCGGCAAAAAATTCAATCAAACCAAAATTAAGTAGAAAAATTGAATTGATATAGGACTAATATTTAGAAAATGAAATGAATTTAATTGAAACACTTTTTGGAAAGCAATTCTTTGGATGAGTGTAAACAAACCTTAGTTTAATTTGCTTAAACAAAATAATAAACAAAGGTTCAACCTTCCAGTCACAATGATTTTCAGAATTAGCTAATGAGAATTTTTATTAATAGCATCTAGTCGCCAAATACAAAGATACAATTAATTGAATCACATCGACGATGTTAGAGTGAGAGAATCATAAATATGACTTTACTGCCGCTTTTCAACTTTTGTAATCAACTACCCAGCTTCAGAAATCATTATCCATGATTTCTTTAACTGAGATCCACGTGTTGTCAACGAATACCCTAGTGAAATTTGTTCGGAAAGATGATCCCTCTCACCATTTACAAGCCTAATAGCAAAGAAGATGAACTAATTTTAAAAAATGTCTTCCACGTGAAAAGATCTAAATGCATATATAGATGTTCATAGATTACATATCCCTGAAATATCTTTTTCATTATTCTCAATTATCTTATCTTTTTCATTATTCTCAATTATCTTATCTATATATTTATCTTTTTCATATATTGTAAACTCTATAAATAGTGGTCATTGAGACCGTTGAGATATAAAACTGAATAAGAATACATTCACTCTATATTTTTTTATTTCCCCACTTTGTTGTGTTTTCCTGATTTTACAATACGTTACCAGCACGAGTCTCTACCATTTTGAAGATTTTGTAGAGATTAGAGTCGATTCAAGAAAGAGTTGAAGCGTCAGGTTTAATAGAGGCCAAAACCCATCTTTGAGAGACACACGCATACATATATATGTGTGTGTTTCTCCAAAGGCATGAAGGAGGAGAAGACGAATTTTGTGGGTTTTGTATAGTGTTGTTTATGTCGTTTAATTTGGTTTGGCAAATACTTTCCAGCTAAGTTTCATTCACCAAAACGACCTTTTTTGTTGCTTTGCTTTGGGCATTTCGTCTCTCTATTTCTCAAACTAGCTTTCCCATAGATCGAATGATTCTATAGATCGAACTTTGAGATAGTTCAGTTTGCGACAAACGATACTGTCATTATGTTTTACAAACATGCAACTATACTAAATTGATTTGCGAGGTAAACACGATCAAGATTGCCACCGATTTCATGCAGACTATATATCATTGTGGCGTGCACGTCGTGATCATTGTGCACGGTGAGAAATAATACATGAGTCGGCTATATCAGATGACTACTTGTCCTGGTACGACTCAATCACGAGAAAATACATCACACCAAACGACGCTTACTATTATTGCATGATAAAAAATTTATTATCTATTTTTTCAATTATATGGTATGAAATATTATTTTATATTATTTAAACAAAAAATAACCATTTCCATATTATGTGTTAAATTGAAAAGGTAAGCATAATAGGAAAAAAAAGTAACAAAGAACAATTTTAATTAAAAAAAAAACATACTCGTGAATCGGGTTCACGATTTTTATTGACATGGCACCCACCTACCAGCCACGGTGGATGCTGAATAGATTAATAAAAATTGTGTACTTGGTACACGATTTTTTCCCACAACTACTATCCCATTTTTATTATTAATTTAGGTATCAACCTTTGTTTTAAAATTGGTTTGTTAAACCAATTTATTTTTAGGATATTTTTTATAGATACCATATTGTCAATATTTTAAAAAACTATCTTGTTTTTTAACTTAACCCCTGTCATTTATAAATCAATCCTTATTTATTTATTACCAAATTTATTATAAAATTGAAAATACATATATATATATATATACATCTTATAAAAGGTATAGAAATTATACTTATTTGCCCATTTTGTTTTCTAAAAAATCTCATTTGCTTCCTTTCCGAGCCTATACCATTAATTTTAAAATTAGAAACAATAAAAAAAATCATTTTTATGTTTCTAGCCCTAAATAAAACTCTAATAACTGTCTTGATTTCCTTTCATTTAAATTTTTTTTTCCTTCTCAACAAATTATATCTTCGACTATTGTATGGTTGTATTAGTTACTTATACAAATATACCTTTGCTTTAATTTAAGGTGGTCATCTACAACATTATTTCAACCATACCTTCAACTCTTCTTTGCACACCACCTTGTCGATTGTTTTTTCCATTACCTGAAACTTGTTAAAATCTTCATTGCTACATAAATTTTCTTTATATCCAAAATTTTGTTCAGATCTAGAAGGTAATTTGATATGAATCGCCCAAGGCATCAAAGTATTATTTAATAATTTTGATGTAATTTAATTATTTTCCAAATTTATCCTTGTTAATGACATTTTAAGTAGGGTTATTTTAGACATTTTACTATAAATTATGATAAGCCATTAGGGTTTTATTGGGAGGCTATTTAAAGCCTTGCCTTTAGGTTGTTAGAACAGTTTTGATGTTTCTATAACTTTATGGTTTTCTTGAATAAGAATTCTCTAGTAGATGAGAGAGTTTCATCCTGCCATTTTTGCAATTCTTGAATCGGGTTGCATGCCAAGAACATTCAAGTAAGTCTGATCATCTTGCTTGTGGAGTGTTCGAACTTGGAGTAAGGAACTAGTTCTCCTTATCTCTTGGTCTTTGATCAAAAGGTAATCCAATTCTAATATTTTCCTTTGGATTGACGTCAATTGATTTGGAAGTTTTGAGATTTGTTGTTAGGGGTTCAACAATTGGGTTCCTAATTTTCAAATTGCTAGAGTTTTCATATCATAATTGTCGACCATCCCTCTCATGCTCATTTCTCTCGCTACTGTCTCAAAATTTTTATTTAGCTAGATCCTTGCTATCTCAAAGATCTCCATCCTTCTTTTGGTTTCAATTTTGAAATAGGGAGTGTGAGAGAATCAATAGAAGTGGGAGAAAGATGCAAAGAGTTGTATGAAAAAGGAAGATGATGATATTTATGCATTCAAGAATGGAATCTAAATGATGTCAGCTTTAATAAATTTAATTTTGTAGAGTATTACATTTAAGACCAATAATTGAGAAAATGGAGACTCATTGGTTGGTACACATAATGGGAGAGATGTCATGGGGTTAAAAACACCATTGTGATAGGAGATGTAACCATTCAAGAAGTTCAAGCATTTTTTTAAATAATTTAAATAGCCAAAAGTTTAAGGGGCATTCCGAGAATCGAACTCGGGACCTCTCGCACCCAAAGCGAGAATCATACCACTAGACCAAATGCCCAGATGTTAAAAAGAAATAAACTTAATAATTAATTAATAAATATGTCGTCATAAATTGAATTTAAAGGTTGTGACTCAGAGTGATTCAAAGGTCTTCGCTGTGGCAACCCAATCATTCCGATGCCCATGTTCGACGGCTACCTCCCTTTCCCTTTAAATATTCTTTGACCAAGTTTGAAATGGTGATGTCTAAAAATGTAGTTATCTCAATTTTATATAGAAATATCGCTATTTCAATGAATATACACACATATATACATTCATGTTACAGGTTTAGCATTCCCCATAGCTTTAGTCCCCGTATATTTAGTGGTCGAGTGAGGAGAGTCCTTTTAGTTAATCTTAGCTGCTACCCACCCTACTTATCCCAGCTCTAAAGGCAGCTACTGACTCGATAGCTCAAGTTGAGTCGACTGTGATTCTTCTTGTTCCGCTGTGAATGGTCTCGTTATCGTATTCAGTCGTTTTCCCGGCTTCCGTACCTTCTTCTTAGTCTTCGGCTTTCACTGGATTCACTACTCTAAGTGAAGGAACCCGAGAGGTTCGAAGACGCTCGACTGTAAAGGAGAGGAAGAAGCAAATAAAGCAAGGGGAAGAAAATCAGCGATGCCATTTAGCTGTTGGAGTACGGGCATTAGGAGATTAGGACTCAGGGCATGGCATTAGATTAGGGAAATGCTCTTTTGAACGAATCCTAAGAACAATTGGAATGCTTTCAATGGCCAGAAGGGAGGAGAGGATCCCCGGTTATATGATTGTTGGTTAGGAGTTTCATTGTTAGCAAGATCCCCAGCTATTGAATCTGTTGTCGACTTTGCCAGGTTCTAGGGGTTCCCCTTCTTCTTCTTTCGAAATGGGAAGAATAGCGTAGTCAAAGTAGGCCAAGTCGGTAGCCTTTTCTTCCATTCTTGGGAGAAGGGCATGAATATGACTAAATAGTTGGCGCCTTAGCTAGGCCTTTTTCTTGCAGTCACCGATCTTCGACCAATCAGTAAAGGGGTGCCTTAGGGTTGATTCCACCAGTGTCTGTTTAGGGTGAGGCAGTCTCGAGTACCCATTCCATTAAAGGTCGTTCGAGCGCATGGGTGACTTCAGCGACAGGTTGAGAGATATCAATAATTGAACAAGCGGGTCGTACCAGATGTCAAATTCAACTAAACTACACAACAATGGGGTGGCCAAGAACAACTACGGTAGAGCGGTTTATGTATGAATGTCTCTCCCGGTGGACTTTCTTCTTTCTTTTACAAAAGAGGAAGAAACTTCTCATATCGTTGGAGAGGTTCTTTGTGCCAAAGCCATTTATAAGCCCTCAAGTAGGTAACCCCGAAAGAGGGAA